>SJYC01096594.1:0-94025 GCA_006408675.1 Madoqua kirkii
GACATATACCTATTCTTTCTCTCTATATATATAATATATAATATACTATATATAATGTATTATATATTATATATAATGTATATACACATTTAGATAGATGATATACAGAATTACATAAAAATTAAATAAGGAGATCATTCAACTGAGTTGGCTTTAATACTTCGGTGGTCTGCATAAGCAAATCAAAACCCAAGCCAATGTCAAGGCACTTGAATCAGAAAAAGAAACTTAAGAACAACCAATCACAAACAGCCAGCTAGGCTTTTCCAAATAAGGCAACCATGTAAACTGTAGCCAATCAAATCACTTTAAAATTCTCCTTATTGGATAGAAATCCATCTCCATGTGACTTATAGTTCCTTTTTTCTTCCACATAATAACCCCTCAAAAATTTAAGTTATTTTTCCTTCACTTCCTGCATATGGCACCCTGGTGAATTCAGTCACGGTCCTTACTCTTTGTAGGTTAGTATGAACACATTGGTTGTTTTCTGAGTTTTGAGCCCAAGCCTCAGAAATTATCTCTGACTTAGTGGGATTACCATTATTCCATAGAGTGATTCTGTCCTTGTAACCAGGCTCTAAACTTTATACTTTTACTTAGAATCATTCAAAATCTGAGGGACTAACTTAAACTAACCAAAGTCATGAGATAACAGGCAAGATATCTCCTCTTTGTACTGGTACTGTCAAATGTTTTGCATCACCAACTCCACTGGATTATTTTAAAAGCATCTGGCTTCTCTACACTCCTGCATCTTTGTTTTCTTTGATTTGTGGAACCAAATATGTAATATTTTGCTTGACATATAAGTCTTCAATAAATGTTTATTCAGAAATGAATATATTGCCCTACAGTATAAATAGACAAGATGGGTAGATCACAAGTCTAAATCAGCTCTCAGGAGAAATGATTATTTATTAGTGTGATAGTCATCCTAGAAAATAGCTCCCAAGACCCTTGCTTCCTGCTACTTATGGTCTTGTGTAGGCCCCTCACATATTGTACCTGAGTAGACCCATAGGGTAATAGAATGTAACAGAAATGACTATGTATCTTCTGAAATTTGGCCTTAAAAGGCATTGCATATGTATTTTGGGGCCCTTGCTATGTCTAGGAGAAGCTAACTTATGGCCTGAGGATCCTCGAGTAACCCTGTGGAGAAGCCCTTGTGGAAAGGAGCTAAAAGCCACCAACATCTGTACCAGTTTGCCATCCTTCTGTGAACCAGCTGTGGGCTCCTAGCACCAGCTGAGCTTTCAGATGATTTCGGCTTGAGCAGACATTTCACTATCTAATTAGAGATCCTGAGTCAGAACCACCCAACTAGGTTGATTTTGAACATCTAACCCACAGAAACTATGAGAAGTAAGAAATTATTATGGTTAAGTCTCAGTTTTTAGGTCATTTTTATGCATCATTGGTAACAAATAAAAGAATTAATGCCCTTATTTGAAAAGGTTTCATGAATTTCATTTAAAGAAATGGCCTTCTATAGCTCCTAGGTCAGGATATTAATCTCTAAAAGTGATGAGACAAATTACTTCTCTCCTAATTCTAAAAATTATTGGTTTGATTAAATTCAACTTTCATTTTAAATGGTTATTGCAAATTACATGACTATCCATGTACATATATATGATGATTGACTTTTATATCTACATATGCAATTTACATGTCATTATATAAATATATAATTTATATGGCATTAACTGGTGTGTGTGTGTATGTATATGTATATATATAAAATTTATATGGAATTGGCTATGTTCTGGCAGTTAGAGGATTTTTTATAGGTAATAACTATTTAATCCTCCTAAAATTGGTACACTTATTGGCCCTTCTTTATAGATAAGGAAACAGATTTAAATAAGGGTAGTCTTCAGTTCAGTTCAGTCACTCAGTTGTGTCTGACTCTTAAAGGCCTCATGGATTGCAGCATGCCAGGCTTCCCTGTCCATCACCAACTCCCGGAACTTATTCAAACTCATGTTCTTTGAGTCAGTGATGCCATCCAACCATTTCATCTTCTGTCATCCCCTTCTCCTCCCACCTTCAATCTTTCTCAGCATCAGGGTCTTTTTAAATGAGTCAGTTCTTTGCATCAGGTGGCCAAAGTATTGGAGTTTCAGCTTCAGCATCAGCCCTTCCAATGAATGTTCAGGACTGATTTCCTTTAGGATGGACTGGTTACATCTCCTTGAAATCCAAGGGACTCTGAAGAGTCTTCTCCAACACCACCGTTCATAGCATCAGTTCTTTGGTGCTCAGCTTTCTTTATAGTCCAACTCTTACATCCATACATGACTACTGGAAAAACTACAGCCTTGACTAGACAGGCTCCCAAGTCTGTGCTTTTTATCCTCTGCAGGCTTGCTGCCCATCTGCCTATGTAGTTATCAAAGTTTCATTCTGCCCCCACACCCCTGAGAGAGTCTATCCAGTAACCACTTTAGTATTGGCTCATTCCTGACATAATTCTCAATGAAGTCATATATCTTTTAGGTTATGAAGCAAAATTTTGGAGCTAAAGGAAGAGGATGATAATACAGATATAGAAGGGCTGAAATAGGACAAAGTAAATAAACAAGGATACTCTACAAACAGATATCATTACTTAGATTATCTCATTCATATTTCTTTTTATACTGCATTCCCTTCTTCACCATCAAGTGAAATTTCTTAAGTATTTTGTCAAGGACAGAAAATTTATTGGAGAGTCCATGAAAAAACCTCATCTTCCTTATTGGTAGACTTGGATTATCAATTGCTTTTTAAACTGGGGAAAAAAGAAATGTTTTGATGGCATAAGATGACATATTTGCTGCATATGTCCAATAATCTCTTGGGTATTGAGTCAACTAGAAACTACAGTATATTTTATAGTCATGTTCTATATAATGATCAAATAAAGGGATAAAGTTAAAAAAGTTAAGGTTACCAAAGGAGAAACAGCATAAGAATACACTAAAAAAAATAAAATAAAATAACAAGAATAACAGTGACTCCATTTTTCCTTTGCATGAATTGTCTAGTTGTTGCATTTACATTTACAGTGGCATTAATCAACTTATACTAAATTATCTGGAATATATTTGGATTGATTTGGACTAAGACTATGCAACCATGTCTCTTTGAACCTTTGTATAACTTTTCCAACAGAAATCTACTGAACATTCTTTAAAAACAAAAATACAGATTGATTCAGTTTTTTGCAAGTGACATATTTTCCCTTTCCAATTTAAAATCATCAATCTGACTGAGCTTTTGTCTTCTCAAGCATTATTTTATTCCTGCGGTTCTCTTCACGCTGTTACAGCCTGTCTCTTCCTCACTCCTGTTAGATGCATCTTCTCTCTTTTAGCAGTCCTGTTTAAAAGAATGTTTTTCACTTCATAGCTTTTCAGTTGGGACTGGAGACTATATGTGTCCATCAGTGTCCAGATCCTCGAAGCACAGTCAAATTCAAGGGCAGGAGTGTGTGTCTTCTGTCAATCCCCCGGTCCTGGCTCTGAGAATCCAGAGTTAGAGAATCATTGTGTGCTTGTACTTTGTAAAATAGACCAGCAACTTTAAGATTGCCATAATAGGCCTTTGAGGTTTTCTTGGAAAAGTTCAATGTATCCAGGTATAGTATTATTGAGTCTAAAGTCAAGTCAAGTCAAGTCGCTCAGTGGTGTCCAACTCTTTGCGACCCCATGGACTGTAGCCTACCAGGTTCCTCCGTCCATGGGATTTTCCAGGCAAGAATATTGGAGTGGATTGCCATTTCCTTCTCCAGGAGATCTGCCCAGCCCAGGGATTGAACCTGGGTCTTCCACATTGTAGGCAGATGCTTTTACCATCTGAGCCACCAGAGAATCTAGCAGATGAAATTTGGAAATCCTCCCTAAAATGTTTTTAGCAGTAGAGAATACAAATGGCACAGGTCAGAGAGTAAAAGGAGGTAGATTGGATTTTACTTTTATCTCTGCATTGTTCTTGATCTCTGTTGAGACTTATAATACCAGTTTGCTTGTTTGCTTTCTGAGGTTTGTGAGAATCAAATGAGGAAGAACACTTATAAAGACACTTTAAATATTAAGCAATCTTTGTAACCCCAAGGATAGTAGCCTGCCAGGTTCCTCTGTCCATGGGATTTCCCAGGCAAAAATACTGGAAAAAGTGAAAGTGAAGTTGCTCAGTTGTGTCTGACTTTTTGTGACCCCATGGATTGTAGCCTACCAGGCTCCTCTGTCCATGGAATTTTCCAGGCAAGAATACTGGAGTAGGGTGCCGTTTCCTACTTCAGGGGATCTTTGCAACCCAGGGATCAAACTCATGTCTCTTGTATCTCCTGCACTGGCAGGCAAGTCCTTTACCACTGCACCGCCTGGGATGCCCCAAGCAGTCTCATATAAATGTGCATTATTTTCAGTACTAGAGCAGTGTATACTTGAATATCTATCTATGCCCCCTCCATAACGGTAGGGACTATATTTTATTTGTCCTTCAAGGAAATGGAAATTCACTCCAGTATTCTTGCCTGGAAAATCTCATGGACAGAAGAGTCTGGTAGGCTATAGTCCATGGGGTCACAAAGAGTCAGACACGACTAAGCGACTTCACTTACTTATATACTCCACAGCATCAGTATCACTGTATGGTACCAAGATTATTATCATTCAGTAAATACGGAATAGGTAGATTGTGATAGATTTTTCTTTTGTTTTTTCATGATCCATCATGTAGAAAAATGGATGATAGACAAAACAGTTACATGTTATATTTGGACATGTCTTACAGAAAAAAGAGAAAGTCATAAAGAAATAATATGTTCAGTGGTTGCTGGTAAATATTTAACAACCAGATTTCCGGGGATGAAAGGTACAAATGAAAGTCTTATTTTAGAATTTGCTTATTTATTTCCATGGTATGAACCTTTTCACAGTAATTGATTTCTAGTTGCATTGTGGCATCACTGAAGTTGGAGCTGAAAAGAGATTTGCATTAGCACACATATCCAGACCAAGGATACAATTGTGTTGTTAGTCTCTCAGTTGTGTCCGAATCTTTGTGATCCCAGAGACGGCAGCCTGCTAGGCTCCTCTGTCCATGGGATTTCCCAGGCAAGAATATTGGAGTGGGTTGCCATTCCCTTCTCCAATGGATACAATAGATATAAATAATTTCAAGAGCATAGCTGAGAGTAAAATGTATTAAAATAGTTAAGAAGACATGACTTTTGAGTACTTACTACTTTTGTTTGTAATGTAACTTATTTAACTGTAAGAGTATACAATTTAATTTTAGTGATTTCTGTGCTTATCAATCATATCACAAAATATCTGAAAATGTTAAAACTGGTTCTTATTAGCTGGTAGCTCAGTCATGTCCAACACTTTGCTACCCCATGGACTGTAGATCGCCAGGCTCCCCTGCCCATGGAATTCTCCAGGCAAGAACACTAGAGTAGGTTGTCATTCCCTTCTCCAGAGTATCTTCCTGACCCAGGGATCTAACCCAGATCTCCTGCACTGCAGGCAGAATCTTTACCATGTAAGCTGCCAGAAAGTCCTGAAGAGGACACACAAACTTGCTTACTTTCCACACAAAGCAAAGGAAGCAGTTTCAAGTGGACCAGGACTCTGGCTGGTTTCCTATGACCACCCTAGGGCATATTTCAACTTGAACCAAGTGCCTACACCAACCGTTTTTGCTCTGTGGAACAGATTCCCACCAGGGCAAGGTCCACTGATGCCAAGGAGAGAATGTGCAGTTTTGAGGGACAAAACTGGGTAAAATACAACATGGCATCCAAATGGGGAGAGGACCACGCTTGCTGGCACTCATGGAGGTGGCATACTGGGAGTGTTCTGAAACTTTGGTGTGTGCCAGGAGTAGCCCAGCATGGGCCCTGGCCTGTACCAGGCACTGGTTCTGGCCTCACCTGCTTGAGAACTGCTGCCCTCTAGGGTAAAGGTGCCAGTGCGTAAGGGAGCAGAGCGGAGGAAATGGAGCCAGCTTGGACCCAAATTTCAGGGCTTTTGCTCCAGTAACCTGGGACCCATCTCTGCCTCCCTGTAGGTGGGTACTGGCCACTGAGCAGCTGAGAAGCTCTGGCTTACACTCCATCAGGTCTAGCCCCTCCTTCTCCAGCCATAACGGTTACCAAGGGTTTAGCTTCTAGCACCCCCTGCAGGCAGATGTGACTTGTGTTCTTGTCAGATCCAGCTCTCCCACAACAGCCACTGGAAACAGAAGGATTGTATAAGAATGCTCCCACACAAGGACATACCTGGATAGGAAACTATTTTACATAATTTCATAAAGACAGAGAATGTTAAGCAAGATGAGAAGACAGAGAAATTGTTTTAAATATAAGAACAAGAGAGAAACCCTGAAAAAAACTAAAGAAACAGATAAATAATTTACCTAATAAAAAGTTCAAAGCATTGGTAATAACAATACTAACTGAATTTTGGGGGAAAATGTTAGATGAACACAGTGAGCATTTTAATAAGGCACTAGAAAATATTTTTAAAGATTAGAAATTAAGTGTATAATAACTGAAGTGAGAAAGGCAATAGAAGGTGCTCAACAGCAAATGGTGATGCAGAACACAGAAGTGATCTAAAGATAGAATAATGGAAACCACCCAATCAGAACAGCAAAAATAAAAATAAGTCTACAAAATGAGAACAGTTTAAGAAACCACTGAGACAGCATCAAGCACATCAATGTTTGCATTATAGAGGCTTCAGAAGAAGACAGTGAAAAAGATCAAAATGTATTTTATAAAAATGAGGCTGAGAACTTTCCAAACCGGAAGAAGGAAATAGATATCTGGGTACAGGAAGCACAAAGCTCCTTTTATGGAAACCCCAAATCAAAAAATATTAGAAGTGAAAAAGAAGAAGCTACAACCAACACCAGAGAGATACAAAGAACTGGAAAAGACTACTACAAGCAACCATATGCCAATAAAATGGACAACTTAGAAGAAATAGACAAATTCTTAGAAAAGTTCAATCCTTCAAGACTGAACCAGGAAGAAATAAATAAATAAATAAATAAATAAATAAATATATATATGAACAGATCAAATACAAGTACTGAAATTGAATCTGTGATTAAAAAGCTCCCAACAAAAAAAGTCCAGGATCAAATATGGCTAAAATATCCATACCACCCACAGGAACCTGCAGATATAATATAATGCGTATCAAAACACCCATAACATTTTTCATGCAGTAGAACTGATTATTCTAAAATTTATATGAATCCACAAAAGACCCCAAATAGCCAAAGCAATCTTGTGAATAAAGAATAAAGTGGGAGGTATCATACTCCGTGAATTCAAATTATATTACCAAACTATAATCATCAAAGTACTATGATAATAAAAATAGTCAGTTCAAAACCACAGTGAGATATTACCTTCCACCTATCAGAAAAACTAGAAGCAAAATGTCTACAAATTATAAATGCTGGCAAGGATATGGAGAAACAGGAATCCTAGTACACATTAGTAGGAATGTGAATTGATGCAGCTACTATGGAAAACACTATGGAGTTTCCTTAAGAAGCTAAAAATAGAGCTGCCATATGACCTTGCAATCCCACTCCTGAGCATATACCCAGGGAAAAACATGGTCCATGTGGAATATAAAAATTAATGATGAATGAACATGGCAAAAAAATAGACTCACAGATACAGAGAATGAACTAGTGGTTACCAGTGGGGAGGGGAAGAGAGAGTGGCCAGATAGGCATAGGAGAGTACAAGGTACAACCACTGTGTATAAAAGAAACGAGCTACAAGGATATATTTACAATTCAGCAGATTCAGCAGATTCAGCCATGTAATAAATTTAAGTGGAGTAAAATCTATAAAAATATTTAATCATTGTGCTGCACACTTGAAACTAATATCGCTGTTCAGTCACTAAGTCATGTCCTACTCTTTGTGACCTGAGGAGGAAAAGGGGACAGCAGAGGATGAGATGGCTGGATGGCATCACTGACTCGATGGACGTGAGTCTGAGTGAACTCTGGGAGTTGGTGATGAACAGGGAGGCCTGGTGTGCTGCGATTCATGGGATTGCAAAGAGTCGGACACGACTGAGTGACTGAACTGAACTGAACTTATTTTCCTATAAGGAATAGGTTGTTACTATCTTGAGCAGTGTTACAAAGATTATAAGTGATGTGTGCAAAATGAGCTATACAAAGTTCAGTCACTTCAGTTCAGTCACTCAGTCGTGTCTGACTCTTCTGTCCTCACCAACTCCTGGAGTTTACTCAAACTCATGTCTACTGAGTCAGTGGTGCCATCCAACCATCTCTTCCTCTGCTGTCCCCTTCTCCTCCTGCCTTCACAGCATCACAGTCTTTTCCAAGGAGTCATTTCTTCATATCAGGTGGCCAAAGTATTAGAGTTTCAGCTTCAACATCAGTCCTTCCAATGAATATTCAGGACTAATTTCCTTTAGGATGGACTGGTTGAATCTCTTTGCTATAAAAGGGACTCTCAAAAGTCTTCTCTAACACCACAGTTCAAAAGCATCAATTCTTCAGCACTCACATTTCTTTATAGTCCAAATTTCACATCCATACATGACTACTGAATAAACCATAGCTTTGACTAGAAGGACCTTTGTTGGCAGAGTAATGTCTTTGCTTTTTAATATACTGTCTAGGTTGGTCATAGCTTTTCTTCCAAGGAGTAAGCATCTTTTTTAATTTCATGGCTGCAGTCACCATCTGCAGTGATTCTGGAGCCCCCCAAAATAAAGAGTGTCACTGTTTCCACTGTTTCCCCATCTATTTCCCATGAAGTGCTGGAACCAGATGCCATGAACTTAGTTTTCTGAATGTTGAATTTTAAACCAAGTTTTTCATCCTCCTCTTTCACTTTCATCAAGAGACTCTAGTTCTTCACTTTCTGCCATAAGGGTGGTGTCATTGGCATATCTGAGGTTATCAATATTTCTCCCGGAAATCTTGATTCCAGCTGTGCTTCATCCAGTCCAGCATTTCTCATGATGTATACTGCATATAAATTAAATAAGGAGGATAACAATATACAGCCTTGACATGTTCCTATTCCAATTTGGAACCAGTCTGTTTTTCCATGTCCAGTTCTTTCTGCTGCTTCTTGACCTGCATACAGATTTCTCAGGAGGCAGGTAAGGCGGTCTGGTATTTCCATCTCTTGAAGAATTTTCCATAGTTTGTTGTGATCCACACAGTCAAAGGCTTTGGTGTCTTGAAGTTGATGTTTTACTGGAACTCTCTTGCTTTTTCGATGATCCAGCAGATGTTGGCAATTTGATCTCTGGTTCCTCTGCCTTTTCTAAATCCAGCTTGAACATCTGGAAGTTCATGGTTCACATACTATCGAAGCCTGCTTGGATAATTCTGAGTACTTTGCTAGTGTGTGAGATGAGTGCAATTGTGTGTTAGTTTGAGCATTCTTTGGCATTGCCTTTCTTTGAGACTGGAATGAAAACTAACCTTTTTCCAGTTGGTTCTATGTATACAAAGTTGGTTCTATGTAAATGGTATTTATTTTATAAAGTGCAGGAATAATTTCTATTAATAGTAAAATGAGCTGAATTGAATTTTAGCTGAGGAAATACACTCTCTCTCAGCTTGTAAAATGAACTCGTTAATGAACTTATATACCCAGGACCTGGATTTTGTTCCTCAGGCCATCTCTAAAACTGCTTTGATGAGTCAACAGCAAATCCATTCAAAATTACAGCATCAGCCAAACCACCAAGAAAATCCATTAATGAATCTGCCTTCTCTTGAGGGGTCAGTAGGGCAATGCTGCAATACAATTGGAAAAGCAGAGAACAGTCTTCACGGTAAATAAATAAATAAATGAAATGAAAAGTAATTGATTTGTCTATAATTTATATAGCATATATAATATAATTATGTTCAATTAAATATAGACATGTAAAAATGTTTTTGAAACTGCATGCATATTTATAATGACTTTCTCTAATACTTGTGAAGCAGGATTTCAACAAGAGATGTATTTGGGGTGAATTATTGTATGTAAAGAGATACTTAATAGTTAACTCCATGCACGTATTTGCAATGAAACTCTTTTATGACGTCTAAATTTTAATGCAACTAATTTCTTCAGTTATAAGTTCTTTGGCCATGATAGGAATTTGCCTGTTTATCCCTGTGACAGCAGATGTTCTGTTCTAGATCTTGGTAGTTTCTTACTGTGAGTGCTGTGATAATAGTCTAACCCTCTGTGCCTTGAGATTATCTGCTGTCCACTAGATTTTATGGGCTTCCCAGGTAGCACCTGTGGTAAAGAACCTGCCTACCAATGAAGGAGATACAAAAGATGGGAGTTCTGTCCCCGGGTCTGGAAGATCCCCTGGAGAAGAGCATGGCAAATTCCTGCCTGGAGAATCTGATGGATGGAGGAGACTGGTGGGCTACAGTCCACAGGGTCACAAAGAGCTGGACACCAAGACTGAAGTGACTCAGCTTGCATGCCCTAGATTCTCTATCCTAGGGGATAAATAACTTCCTCTGCCACCAGAGCAAATCGAATCCCCCAAGTTTCCTTTGGTCAGGAAAGAATTCTAACTCTGATCACTGGAATTTCAACACATATAATCAGGGCATACCTTCTCCAGAGCACTGTTAATCTAATACTCCCTGTTTCTTTACTCATCAGTGGTAGCGTCTTACTCTGTAAAGGTTTTCTTTTACTGTCTCTAGCCTTCATTGTCACTAGAGTATTCCCTCTCTTCTCAAATTTGATCAAACTAATATGTTTCTCAAGAAGCCTAATTGGTTCCTATTAGCCTCCTATACATTTTGAAATGTCATTCAGGGTCCTTTATCTACCTTTATTTCCCCAAGAAGGAAGAAGGAATTAGCATTTACTAAAGACAGAGAGTTTTATAGACATTGAGCTAAATAAAAAGCATTTTGGGGGGGTCTTCATAATAATCATTTACTAAAAAAATATAAGTTAACTGAGTTTAAGTGACTTTGTCCAAGGATATAAGCTAGTAAGTGAGAAAGCTAGAATTTATATCAGTGCCTTTCACATTTCAAATATTTTGCTTTTTCCACTATCCCAGTAGAAGAACAATTAGAGTAGGAATCCTTAAAACACCAGGAATGTGTGAGTGTAGAAATGGGTGAGTCTAAGTGGTAAATTGAATTCATCTTGTTGCACAGGTATTGTGTGGACTTTAACAAGTTAATGAAGTAAGACAATGGACAGTTAACATATCCCAAAGCACTATTATCAGTGGATATTGTAAATGATAGAAAACTTCATGGTTTGGGGACCAGTAATTTAGGGAGGAAAAAAAACTCAGTAAATATACCAGATAACAGGGAAGCGCATTTTATGAACTTGATAAAGAACCAATGAGAAAATACAGAGGAAGGCACTTTCAGCCAGCACAAATGGCTCTCTGATGGCAGTCTGAGTCTGTAAAGGGATTGAGTAAAGATGCTGACAACATAAAATGCAGTTCAACAAATTCCCGTTGGCTCAGGAAACTCAAACAGAGGCTCTGTATCAACCTAGAGGGGTGGGATGGGGAGAGAGATGGGAGGCAGGTTCAAAGGGGAGAGGATATATGTATACCTGTGGCTGATTCATGTTGAGGTTTGACAGAAAACAGCAAAATTTTATAAAGCAATTATCCTTCAATAAAAAATAAATTAATTTAAAAAATGTAGTTCAAGATTACAGGCTCCATTAACTTGATATGCATTTTAAGTACAAGTCACCAAAAATGAATTTGAGAAAAGAAAATTATAAAATGATAACATGCCTGTTCTCATGGTTACCTAAAAAACACCTCCTTTTCCCTAAGACTTTTGTCTTCTCAGATCATTTTTATGCCATTTGAAAATAAATTTTTTCATTACTTTTTTTTTGGTGGGGGGACTTCCCATGTAGTCTAGTGGTTAAGACTCTGCTTCCAATGCAGGGGACACAGGTTCAGCTCCTGGTCTGGGAACTAAGATCACACAGGCCATGTGGTGTGGTCAAAAGAAATAAATAATAAACAAAAGTCCCTTGAATATGTTTTGAATTATCTGGTAGCTCAGATGGTGAAGCGTCTGCCTACAATGCACGAGACCTGGGTTCAATCCCTGGGTCGGGAAGATCCCCTAGAGAAGGAAATGGCAACCCACTCCAGTACTCTTGCCTGGAAAATCCCATGGGCAGGGGAGCTTGGTAGGCTACAGTCCATGGGGTCGCAAAGAGTTGGACACGACTGAACGACTTCTCTTTCACTTACTTTTGTTACATTTTTGAGTCATAGAGTGAGTACTGCTACCATGTAAACTGTAGATGTAAAGCAGAGAAATTTATGGTTATCCTTCCTTTCTTTTAACAACCATGTAATGGTGCACCAACAGTTTTATGCTGGGCTAACTTTGTGAGACCTGTAAATAAATAATGATGCAGCCATTGATCACAGAAGCTAACAGTCCAGCAGAGAAGACTCCAAGTACAACTGCATACAATATCTCCAGTTGTTATGAAGTACATTTCATGAGTGATGTTGAGCAATGCTGAGTCTAAGAAACAGAATGATTCATTCGACTTTGGAGTATCAGGGAAGACTTCTTGAGGTCAGTAGATGAAGCAGTGTTTGTAGACCAGCATAGCAGAAGATGAAAATTTGCTGTCTTCTCTTGTTTTATATTTGATGTTTAAATCTCCATACCCCATTTGACCTTTCTCAGTTGCAAACATTATATATATACATATACATATACATATTCAAACATTTTGTCTTGAGACTTCACTGGTGGTCCAGTGGTTAAGACTTCACCCTCCAACACAGGGTGGGATCTATCCCAAGTTAGGGAGCTAATATCTCATGCACCTCATGACCAAAATCCAAAGCATAAACTTTGGAAAATTCTGAAAGAGATGGGAATACCAGACCACCTGACCTGCCTCTTGAGAAATCTGTATGCAGGTCAGGAAGCAACAGTTAGAACTGGACATGGAACAACAGACTGGTTCCAAATAGGAAAAGGAGTACGTCAAGGCTGTATACTGTCACCCTGCTTATTTAACTTATATGCAGAGTACATCTTGAGAAATGGTGGCCTGGAAGAAACACAAGCTGGAATCAAGATTGCCAGGAGAAATATCAATCACCTCAGATATGCAGATGACACCACCCTTATGGCAGAAAGTGAAGAGGAGCTAAAGGGCCTCTTGATGAAGGTGAAAGAATAGAGTGAAAAAGTTGGCTTAAAGCTCAACATTCAGAAAATGAAGATCATGGCATCCGGTCCCATCACTTCATGGGAAATAGATGGGGAAACAGTGGAAATAGATGGGGAAACAGTGGAAACAGTGTCAGACTTTATTTTGGGGGCTCCAAAATCACTGCAGATGGTGACTGCAGCCATGAAATTAAAAGATGCTTACTCCTTGGAAGAAAAGTTATGACCAACCTAGATAGCATATTCAAAAGCAGAGACATTACTTTGCTGACTAAGGTCCATCTAGTCAAGGCTATGGTTTTTCCTGTGGTCATGTATGGATGTGAGAGTTGGACTGTGAAGAAGGCTGAGTGCCAAAGAATTGATGCTTTTGAACTGTGGTGTTGGAGAAGACTCTTGAGAGTCCCTTGGACTGCAAGGAGATCCAACCAGTCCATTCTGAAGGAGACCAACCCTGGGATTTCTTTGGAAGGAATGGTGATAGAGCTGAAACTTCAGTACTTTGGCCACCTCATGCAAAGAGTTGACTCATTGGAAAAGACTCTGATGCTGGGAGGGATTGGGGGACAGGAGGAGAAGGGGATGACCGAGAATGAGATGGCTGGATGGCATCACGGCCTCAGTGGACCTGAGTCTGAGTGAACTCCGAGAGATGGTGATAAACAGGGAGGCCTGACGTGCTGCGATTCATTGGGTCGCAAAGAGTCAGACACGACTGAGCGACTGAACTGAACTGAACTGAAAGAATAGAAGCAGTATTGTAACAAATTTAATGAAGACTTTAAAGATGGTCCACATTAAAAAAACAAACAAACAGTATTTTAAAAGTGTTCTGATTTTTAAAAATAACTTTTGTCTTAAAGACAGTTGTGTATCTGAACATAAAAGGTAAAAAATAAAGTACTTAGAAAAAGACCATAGAAGAAAATCTTTATGATTTTGGAATAGGAAAAACTTCCTTTAACAGTATACAAAGAGGTTAAGAACATATTAATTTTTTGTTTTGTCTTCATCAACCAGTAAGACGGTGGAAGACAAATGAAAAGACTAGAAGAAAACATGAAGATATTGATGATACTGTGTTTGAAAAATGACTCATATCTGGAATATTTAAAAAAATCTCTTAGAATTATGTAAGGAGTAAACATTAAAAATAGATGAAAGATTTGCCAGTCATCACAAGATGGGACATCATCACTTGTTCCATAAACATGAAAAGTGTTTGACCTCATTTATTACTGGAGAAATGCAAAATAGAATGACAGTATGTATGATTTTCCTAGAAAAGTGAAAGTGACAAAAGAAAATTCCCAATGAATTCTAGAGGAACGAGAATCCTCATGTACTCTTAGTGGAAGTATAGACTGGTAAAATTACCTAAAAGTGTTTGACAGTTTCCAACAAAGTTAAGTGAAAGCCCAGCCTATGACTCAGCAGTTCCAGCCCATGGTTAAACCTGGATCAGTTTCTTACTGCTGCTGTAACAAATCACCACAGACTTAGTGACTTAAAGCAATATAAATACGTTATCTCACAGTTCTTTAAAACAAAAGACTCATCAGGTCTCTTTGGGCTAAAAGTGTCTTATGTTCCTTTCTGCACATTGTTGGTGACAGTCCCTTCTAAAGTCATTCCTATCTTCTAGAAGCTTCCTGCATTCCTCAGGCCCTGCCTTCTTCCCTTATTGTTAATAATGGAGGAAGGGCCAGGACTTGAGGAATGTAGGAAGCTTCTAGAAGCTGGAAATAGTTTCAGAAGGGACTCTCAGAGTGTGCAGCGTCGACTGACAAAAGAAAACACACACACACACACACACACACACACGTGAGAGCTGTCAGTTGTGAGGACTATTAACTCAGAGACAGCATTTCAGGTAGCTCTGAGAAACTTCTCCAAAATGATGGTTGTGGTCGGGTGAGTATATATGTGATGTTGGTGAAGAGAGGTACATGAAGTCAGACACACATTTTTGCAGAAGTTTATTGCTACTCTCATGAAGGTTACTGCTAGTCAGGAGGAGCAGATGTTACCAAGAAGGATTTTAGTGCTTTTTTAGATATGAGGTAATGCAAGAATTAGGCTCAAAAAATCTTCTCCTAAAAACTATCTAAACACCTGTTCTGCCAGTTTTGCCTAGAACCCAGGGTATATTCCTGATCTCCATTCTGAACTCCTTTCAGGTGTGTTGAAGGTCAGCAGGTGCAGAGGCTCAGAATTTGATCCTCATAGAGGTGGATGGCAAGTACCAGTTTGTGGGTGACAATGCCAGGAATGTGGGATTATCTTAGCCTTCTTCCCTCGTTATCTCTGTGTCTGTCTCTCTCTCTCTCTGCCTATCCTTCTCTCTCTGTGTCTTTCTGTCATCTTTCTGTGTCTCTCTCTACCTGTATCTCTGTCTCTTTTCCTGTCTCTCCTTTTCTCTATCTATTTTTCTCTCTCCTTTCTCTCTCTCTCCCTTACCCATCATATCCAGGAGAGTTTCTCTGCTTTTAAAGCCTCAAGTGATCATTTGGGCTTATCTGAATAATCTAGGTCACTTCCTCCATCTCAAAGTTCTTAACTTAATCAGACAGATTTGAGGAGATAGAAGATAGCTGTCAAGTTTGAAAATTGTCAAAACCCATCAGTATGTTAGAACTCATGATGGGACTGCTCTTGTGGAGGACATGGCCTCTGCTTAAAAGAGGAGAGGACATGGATACAGGAACTTTTCAGGATGTCAAAACTGTTCTGTCTCCTATCCTGGGCACTGGGTGAATTGTTTAGTCTGTGAAACTTATGTATGTTATGCTTAAACACTACATTTGAGCCATCTGTTGTTGAACATCAAGAGCAGTAGATATAATAACTGAGTGAAATAGCAATATTGGAAATTATTAGAATCTTATTTGATAAACATATTGAAGGGTTTTTTTTTTCTGTTCTCATATAGCCCATAAATGTTATTAGCCCTATTTACCAAATGAATGGTCTAAGAACCAGGATTGTTAAGTACCAAAGCTAGTAAATACCAGCACGTTAACTGGAATGTTCATACTTCAAAGCTCTTGAGTTTCTTTCCATGACACTGGGATCAGGAGATTGTTAGATCTGTAGTATTCTCAGGAAGAAATCTGGAATATGGATATTCAAGAATAAGCACTGCAGGATCTGGGTATATTATATAAAAATAAAAATATTAAGAAAGTCTAAATCATAAAGCAGATGCAATTCAAGTATTATTAAAACTTTAAAGACAATACAGTGTGTTCAGTGGCGATATTTAAAGATTCAGAGTCTAGGGAAAGAACGCTTTGAGTTTATCTGCTGCCTCTTTTAAGATCCTTGCCTCCATTCTCCAGACTTGACTTGTCCAAATTCAAGTCAAAACACTCAGCACCATGCAGACCACAGGGTCCTAATCCAGGGAGTGATTACTATCTATCAGGGCTTCTACTACCAGGAATTGGAAGGTTTTCATGGCTCACATATTTCTTGACCTGATGAGAACTGGATTGGGAACCTATGGTCTACATAGTACTATATGGGCCTTTTTTTTTTAGTAGTAATGGAAATGCTTCTTTATTAATGACATCGAGTAAGATCTAGCAGTAGGTCTAGATGAATGCAATTTCAAAATTATGCTTAGCATAAACAATATTTTGAGATAAGTGTAACAACTGTAATGAGACAAAAATGTGGTGTGGTTTATGGTTTGTTACCTTCACTCTCTCTTTTTTTAGGTTCCTTTTTTAAAAATATAAATTTGTTTATTTTAATTGGAGGTTAATTACTTTACAATATTGTATTGGTTTTGCCATACATCAACATGAATCTGCCACAGGTATATACGTGTTTCCCATCCTGAACCCCCCTCCCACCTCCCTCCCCACCCCATCCCTCTGGGTCATCCCAGTGCACCAGCCCCAAGCATCCAGTATCATGCATCAAACCTGGACTGGTGATTCTTTTCATATATGATATTATATATGTTTCAATGCCATTCTCCCAAATCATCCCACCCTCTCCCTCTCTCACAGAGTCCAAAAGACTGTTCTATACATCTGTGTCTCTTTTGCTATCTCGCATACAGGGTTATCATTACCATCTTTCTCAATTCCATATATATGTGTTAGTATACTGTATTGGTGTTTTCTTTCTGGCTTACTTCACTCTGTATAACAAGCTCCACTTTCATCCACCTCATTAGAACTGATTCAAATGTATTCTTTTTAATGGCTAATACTCCATTGTGTATGTGTACCACAGCTTTCTTATTCATTCCTCTGCTGATGGACATCTAGGTTGCTTCCATGTCTTGGGTATATTAAACAGTGCTGTGATGAACACTGGGGTACACGTGTCTCTTTCAATTCTGGTTTCCTTGGTGTGTGTGCCCAGCAGTGGGATTGCTGGGTCATAAGGCAGTTCTATTTGCAGTTTTTTAAGGAATCTCCACACTGTTCTCCATAGTGGCTGTACTAGTTTGCATTCTATATGGGCCTTTTTAAAGGGTTGTTTACACCATGTTTTTCCCCCAGAGCTAGTGGTGATGAAGAAAATGAGAGGGAGAACAAGAAAGCAAGGGAGAAAGAGCAGTCAAAATGCCCGTAGAGCCACTCTCGAGTGACATATCACTCTTCTGCTGTATTCTCTTGAGCCCAGAGACTAACTCCAGTACATTGTAGGAGGTGTGGATACCAAGAGGAAAGGATTGTTGGGGACCCACTTGGAGACTTGCTAGTCATTATTATGGATGTGATATTTGCAACGAGTTGTAGCCTATAGCAAATAGCCAAACAATGGAAAATGCTAGCGAGCACTATTGGGTAGTATTAAACAAGAGCATTTGAATCTCCTAGGCAGATAAACAGCACCACACAAAATCATGTGGTAAAGAAGTCAATGTAACTGCATAGTTTGCTTCCAGAAGTTTGGCTTTTTTCTTGGAACTCACAGGATTTATGCAAAATATGTCATGCATATAAACTTATTAATATTTGATTTATTTGCAATAACAATCCATTATTAACAGCAGATGGGACTACACTTACTCATAACACATTAATGGCTTCTTTCTGATGTACTACTATTCTGTGCCTAGAACTATTTCCCTTGACTTTAAACTCTGAGGGTCAGCAATTCCTGTTCTTGCTTTTTGCCCAGTTTAAAGGATTTTTTTCAAGTCTATAGTGTTGCTGTGTTGCTTATTACACTTTAATTATCATAGGGGAATTATAAGGATTTTCCCTTTTTTTTCCAATATCTTAATAATTTTTCTAGGGATTCAGAAAAAGAACTGTTGATTTACTGAGATATGCTCAAAAAAGAAATTCTGCATGGAAATACTGCTGTCCATCGGACTTTTGAGTCAAGTCCAACCACACAGCAGCCAGTTAAATTTGAATTACAAATGAAAAGCTATTTTTTTTTTTAGTATAAGTATGAATCATGCAATTTTGGGACATGATTATAATGCAAAATGATTTGTTGTTTATATGAAAAACAAATTTAGCTGGCTTCCTGCATTTTTATTCGTTGAATCTGGCAGCCCTCTCAGACTAACATTCTGTGACAATGGGGTTCACCCAGGCAACATTTTCTCTCCAGACCTCAAGATCTACCACCTCCTGGTGCTTCACTATCATTAGGACTGAGATTCATCTTTACTTGTTTGTCCAAGTATATTTCTCATGGCCTCCCTTCCATTAGAAATAGATATTCCTCTGAAGCCTAACTTGTCTGGGCTCCTGAGTTCTAGAATTTTTTAGTTAATTTCATCCTAAGACGGATGCCCCTTTATCCTTAGTCACTCCTTGGAGAATATAGTGGAGAGGTGAAGTTATTCAGAACTGTAGCCAAACTCTGCCTGACTCAGTAAATGGGGCCGGTATTTTAACTTCTGAATTAATTGTAACTGTCCACTAGATGGCACTATACATGACTTTTTCACACACACTGATGTCTGGTTCTCTTTGACTTAGAATGATATATCTAAATTCCTGCCTGGGTTAGTTTCCTCCCAGTTTAGGAAGAAGCACCGGTAGCCAGCAGGGGTCACCTGGTTTTAGCAGGCTTAATCTCCTCCACCTTTCTTCCAACCTTTGCCTGCTTTTGTTAAATCAAAAGGGCACACACGAAGGGTCTGCCTGGATTACAACGCTGTGACCCAGGAGGAAGGCAAAGAAAAGAGCGTGGGTTTTTCCAGCTTATAATTCTAGACACTTTCCCAGTCAAAGGTCACACTGATGACATGGTCATTCTCTGATTATGCTGAAACTAGAAGACCAGGCTGAGTACCTGGAGATTAGGGAAGAAAGGCAGGATGCTTCTCCCCAAGGCTATTAATTTCAAAATATATACAGTCAAGAGGAGACAGTAATATCCCATCTCAAAGACAAAGTCAGAGTTCAAACTGGAAACGTGACCCTGAACAATTCTGCAAAGAAAAAACACTTAGGCAAGAACGGCTTGCAGACAAGAGTTACAGATTTGAGAAAGAGAGACAGGGAAATTGACAGGCTGCTTTTATTACTGAAAGCTTTATTTCACAAAAACACTTGGAGCTTCCTATTTTCCATGTGGAGCCACACTTTTCTCTGAACACATATCCCATAGATTTCCAAGATATTATTAAATCAAAAGATTCTATAAAACATTGAAATTAGTACCAAAGAGAGCTTTAAGATAAGGATATAATCCCTAGGAGGAGTTTTTTTTTCCCCTGCCATTAATGAAATCACGCTAAATGCCTCAGGCAGAAAGAGATGTGAAGAACTGTTTAAACTGTCTTTCCTTTTATGCAGGCAATTCCAGGGCTTTGTTTTAAATAGATAATTACATATCTTTAGTCAGAATTACTTACATCTTTGTTCTTCATTTGATAACTTACAAATGAGACATGTTTAGGACAGAAGACACTCTGAGAATCTAATAAAGTATTTATGAGCTTCCACTCACTACTAGTACTAGGTTACTGCTGCTGTTGCTACACCTGTTATCGCTACTGCTACTGGTCTAGTAGCGGGATATTACTACTCCTGTTAACATTACGGAGTCCTTCAACATTATAGAATTCCTGCTACATGTTGACAATGTGCTGAGTACTTTTCTTAGTTGAATTTTATCCATTAACCCTGACAAAAACACTACAGGTGAAGGAATAGAAGGTTCTATTGTTACAAGGATCAAGATGGTTCTCCTACCAGACCAGGAGACCTCTTGGCTCTCTGAGAGTTGAAGTTTGGCTTTAATAAATTATCTGAAAATTACTTTGGGTAATTTGACCCATTTTGAACCTCAATCCCCTCATCTATTAAATGGAAATAATAGTGCCTGCCCCACGGGAAGTGTTCTTAGGATATTGAATGAAATAGTAAAGAGAAAGCCCTCTGAACAAAGAATGGATGCTATGGCTTGCTACTTAATGTGATCTGTCTTGGGCCACAGAATTCTTGTGTGACATAATTAAGTAGAAGCAATTATTGCAAAAAAGTTGGATAAAGAAGCCTGGGTATAATATGCTAGGTGTGAAAAGAGTATAGCCAATGTGTCAAAAGATTACAAAAATTACCTAATTGGAGCAGAAATCTTGTATTAATATCGTGAATGAGAATGGGGCCGTAGGTCAATACCAGAGACCCACAGAGTCTGGAAGGGCACCTTCTCATCTGAGGGCAGCTTGAGTACTTGCCTGATTGAGGTGGGTATGATGCCAATGCCTATCACTATTGAAGAGGTTAAATTTAATACATTTTGTACCTTTTTCTAAGAAGTTTTACTTATTGTCTGAATGTCTGATCAAAGCAGGGAACCTTACTGAATGGCATTTGACTTTATTAAATTAAGAATTAGATGAAAGAACAAATTAGTTTTGTATGAGTTTCTTATTTGGGAGGAAATTTTCCCAGGAATAATTATACCTATGGACATAAATACTTTGATGTGTGTCTTATGGTGGTGTCTTTAGTGTATGCATCTGCGTGCTATGTGGGTATGTATATTTCCATCTATAGCCATGTGTTTGCATGAGTGCTTAAACATATTTGCTAATTAGTAGTCCCTTACGGATATGCATTAGATTCTTGTTCATTGACTTTCATAACTATATGTTCTCTGCACATTTGCAATTTCAGACATAATCTATACTAACAAATAGATTTTTCTTAACCATTTTTACATGCATTTTGCTCTTCACAGTAATCTTTGCAATTTGGTTTATACATGAGGGCATTGAGGATTAGGGATTTTAAGCAACTTACCTCAGATCTGGAGAAGGGAATGAATGGCACCCCACTCTGGTATTTTTGCGCAGAGAATCCCATGGACAGAGGAGCCTGGTGGACTATAGCCCAAGGGGTCACAAAGAATCTGACCCGACTGAGTGACACTTTCACCTCAGGCCACAACCCTAGATGCTTATAGACTTGAGTAGGAGCTCAATTCTGTGGCTTTTCAGTTTACACTACACCAAGCTCCCCTCACTGTTTCAGTTCAAGTTAAAAATTAAGCCTCTCTTTCTCATCCCTTTCAATTAAGAAATAATCAAGTTTTCTTACAGGATGATAGGCATTCAATATGTTCTGCTTATATACATACACGAGTCCATATCCATGTACCTGCAAATGTGTGTACATGTAGGCATATGCAGTTTATCATATTTTGATTTCAAATGACGCTGAAATAAATATATAATTTAGATTTAAATAAACCTACTCAGCATTTATCAAGCACCTAGGAAAGATCATGTAGTCTGATAGGATATGTATGGGTAAGAGTCGAACTGTCTGGGAGTTAAGATACTTGTGATGTTAGACATATTGACTATGGTGCAGACACGTGGAGCAAGGAAGGGGTCTTTGTTGATTTTTGTCATAATCATTTTTGGGGACTGAGTTCATCTGATATTTTTTATCACAGAAGGATGGACCACTCCTTTTAATATAAGCTCCTTGGATAAGACAATTTAGATCAAATGTCATAAAATCTATCAGTTTGACCCTAAGTGAACTTACTCTGTGTCACTTTAAAGGTGCTTACAAAATGATTCTGAGTGTTTATTACTGAGTATTTTAAAATACCAAAATTCCAAATTCTCATATGTTAACATTGGCCTAAAAGACTTATATTAGAATGTAAAATTTCAGTTATTTATTCTACAGATAAGAGAACGGATAACAAGTGTTATGAATTCACCAAGGTCAAAAATTTAAAAAGACAAGATATCATAAGAAAATACCATCCCATTTGTCAATGAAGAACTGACAATGCCATTTCAAAACTATAATGAAACAATTCAATATTTAAATAAATGTAATTAACTTCTTAATTTATAATTTCAATCAATGAATTATGGGTATATATGATAACCACCTATTCTCAAAACTACTTGTCTGCCTCTATGTCTCCTGTGACTGTTTGTAATAGTTTTGGGTGAAATTTAAATCTTTGAATGTCAGTCATAAAGACTGAAATATTAACTCAATATTTAACATGTGTTAACTATCCTAGAAATACTCTGTTTTGACTGGAGGCACTATTTTAGGTAAAGAATGTTGAAGAAAAGATGCCAGTGGCAAAAATAATATTGTTAATGGTGTGATACTGAAGAATAGCAACATTATTTATTAGTTAGGTTTATAGATCTAGAAGTTTCCTTTAGTAACTAGTTATAATCAAACTCTATGGCTTAATAGCCTGTCATGGTTTCCATATATAGTCTCTAACATATGCCTTAGAGATTGACAACTCTCTATTCCTGATTTGAAGTAGCATTTGAAGTCTAAGGAATAGTGACACAATTAAATAATGTTAGTAATAAAAACTAACAATATTCTAGTTAGGAGAAGGTATATGTGGGAGGGATAAGTAGCTTTAATATAAAAGACTTGTAAGGAATCCCATGGAAGTTTGCAATGTAATTAATCATCTGTATGTAGAAACACTTCTAAAGAAGGCTCTGTTTAACTACATGGGATGTAAAAACTCTGAATAATTTCGTGCAATCAATTTTAAAAATCTTTACTACTTTAACTTCTTTAATCCTATAGAGGCTCACTTTGGTTTTATTGCTAGTACTCATCAAGCAGCAGCGCAAGTTCCTTCCTGTATCTTTGCCACTGAGTATTGCAAAACAACTGAAATCAATTTAAATGCAGCACTTATTTGCTACCTAAAGTCTTTAAGAAATTAGATATTTTTCAAAAGACAAGTGGGATAGTAGCCTAGAAAAGAATTTGGATTGGAAATGTGGAAGGAAATAGAGCTTAGATAGTTTGAAAATACAGAAGAGAAGCTGCCTTCATAGAAAGAAACAAAAAGTGAAAGTTGAAGATATATCAGACAGTTGTTCAGAAGTGGATTCATCTCCAGTACAGTTTCTTACACATAGATCTTTATCCACTGGTAGTTCCCTTCTTACTTCTTTCCTCTGCATTTTGACTTAGCAAGAACTCGATATCTATTAAGTAAATGCCCAAAGCATATGGGGTCTCTATCATTAAGTGTGTTTATTTTGAAAAGAGGGAATTGACATAAATTATATCAGACTCTCATTAGTAGTGACATCTCTACTAATCGGATTCTGAGAAACCATGACCTTGCTAGTCCATGTATCTTAAACAGAAGTCAATGGGCGCTACCATAGTCATCTTTCCTATCGAGTTACAGTATCCATCTCAAAGACTATGGTGTTTTGGTAGTGTGCAAGTGTGCAAACTTATTGTGTGGGTTTGGACAGGACTTTCATCTTCTAGAAACCAGTAAATACGTACATGCCGCACAATATGCAATGGTAGGTACAAGACAGGGCACCCACGCTTAAAAAACTCATCTTTAGAAAAATAAGAATGTGGAAACCACAGCAGTCCCTGGTCCGCAACACTGATGGAATCTTACTTGATTTGTATGAAAAAGGGTAATAGAAACAGTTTCTCTGAGATAATTCCCTTTCTGCATTTTCGGCAGGGCTCCTGCTTCTCAGTGCTGGAGAGTTCTTTCTTGTCCAGTGTCCTGAATGGAGATCTGAAGTGAGTTTTGCATAATATACCATTTAGACTACTGCTTGTCAGTGAATATTTAGAGGCCTGAGAACCATTTTAGAATCCAGGGCATTGGGGGCAGTATGAGCTTCCTTGATAACTTATGAGGGAATTTTAATCCATTGGTCTTCTTGTGTCATGTTAACATACAGTCCGTTAAAACAACCAAATCTCTTTCATAAATAAATACCTCATATCTGAGTATTTCTTTGCTGCTTCTTTAATCCATACATAACCTTCCTCTGGTTCTGTCTCTCTCCCTCCTCATCCCTTTCGTTCTCATTCTTCATTTGATTTTTACCAAACCATTTAATCCCTCTGTTTAACTTAGAATTGTTGATAGTCTTCTACTACTCAAAGTATGCATCAATCTCATTCCCACTCTTGGGTTAGCCAAAAAGTTCTTTGAAAAACCTAAATGATCTTTTTGGCCAACCCAATATCTTAAATCTCAAAACAATAAACGTTTCCACCTCTGCAAAGCCTCTGGTCTGGGTTCTCTGTTTCCTTTCAGTATGCTCTCAAAGTAACCAATTCTTGATGGAGCTCATCTATTTTGCTTAATATCTTGCTTAACATGGTACATGATAGCTAACACAACTAATATTTTGGTTTTCCACTTTCTCCACTTGAGATGGAGACTTACTGGTATCTGGTCTACCTTTCAAATTATTAGAGGTAAAAGCTTTACCATGCATTTTACCACTGAATTAAATGAATCTCCACCTTTCCAGGCTCCAGTTAACACCTCCTTATCACTTTCCAGTACCACATAGTTTATATTTTTGTTAACAACAACACATAACTTCAAGGTACTGATGTTTTATTATTTAACATAGGATATTCTGCAATAATACACAGGCCTAAAATATATAATGGCCCAAACTACAGCCTCAGCTGGAGATTTCTTCCCTGGAAGGTGTTCTCTTCTTGTAGAGACCTGTCTTGTTCTGGGTTCACCATCCTCTATGGCCTTGTCATCCTTGTCCTTTGCTCTCAGGGCAACTGGTGTGGGGGCATGTAGGGAACACAGACGACTCTTGAAAATCTTGGCCTCATTATAATGCATACTGCTTCTGTTCATAACCTGTTTACTCGAACTCAGGCACATGGCTAAGTTCTGCAAAATGAAAGTGTTAGTTACTCAGTCATGTGTGACTCTTTGTGACTCCACGGACTGTAACCCATCCATGGAATTCTCCAGGCAAGAATACTGGAGTGGGTTGCCATTTCCTTCTTCAGGGGATCTTCCTGACCCAGGGATTGAACCTGGGTCTCTTGTATTGGAGGCAGGTTCTTTATGGTCTGAGCTACCAGGGAGGCCCACAAACTGCAAAAAAAAAAAAAAAAAAAAAAAAAGCTGTAAAAGGTAGTCTAGTGATATGTTAGAAAAATAAAAGAAGAAATGTCTGACTGACCGTTTCTTGAATGTTAAGGTTGCCAGGTCAGTAAAAATAAATTTATGTATAAAGCATCTTTTTTTTAAATTCTGTAGGAAGAAGAATAAGGTAAATAATTGATACAAAATAGTTATGTGGTCATCTTATGTTTTTATATCTTTTACCAGTTGGATAAATTGTGAAGTCCTTCAAGAAAGGACTCAAGAGCTTATATTTTGAGTATTGATAGAGGCCTAAACGTAGATAGGATAGTGTAGCAGTGTAGCTGAATAAATGTATTCCCCTTCATTGTTTTATGCTCTAGAGCATAGTTCAGCAGTTTCTTTCAAGTATGGACAGAGAGAAGCAATTTAAGCCTTTCTGGACACATCGCCTCCATCACAACTATGCAAACCTGTTTTAGTGCAAAAGCAGTCATACACAATAAATAAATGAATAAGTGTGACTGTGTTACAAAAGAATTATTCATAAAAAACTGGCAGTATGCAGGAGTTTGGGCACTGGATATAATGATCACTTTGCTCTGACTGGTTGCTTGATATAAAACAACTTTCTTAGACTCCCTGAATCTTCAAATTTCATGGAAAGGGGAAAAGCTACATCTTGTGGTTAATTTTAAATATTCTGAAACTGAAAGTGTTAATCACTCAGTGGTCACTTTGTGACCCCATGGACTATGTATAGCCTGCCAGGCTTCTTTGTCCAATTCTCCAAGCAAGAACACTGGAGAGGGTTGCCATTTACTTCACCATGGGAGTTTCCTGACTCAGGGATAGAAACTGGGTCTCCTCCATTGCAGCCAGATTCTTTACTGCTTGAATTGCCAGGGAAGCTCTTAAATATTATATGTGATAATATATGAGCAGTTCCATCACTGAGGCTGAAGCAGAGGAGATGCCCATTCAATATATACCTATAATCATCACACCTATTCCTTGTTGAGTGTTTATAGGTATGAAGGTAATTTTGAATGTCTTTTTAATATAAAATAAGAAATATTGAAGAATTGAAACTGCATTATTTTTCCTTTCAGTTCTCACCATGAGTTTGATAGTAGATGCTCAATAAATATTTAAGGACTTGAAGACTGGTGTCTGTATTGTCATGTACTAATCACAAGAGGCTCCATAACATTGCTGTGGAACTGTGATTCTTAACCTTCTCGGTGTTATTTTCTTTCCATTACTATATCAAAGACTGAGGATCTCAGCATGATGGAAATAAAAGAGCACTTTATTCTGAGAAAGATATGGAGATGTTTATAGACATTGTGTGTTGCATTTCTGCTTTTGTATTGATGAAAACAATTTTCATAGCTCTGTTTTTTAACTTATTTTTATTTTATTTTAATTATAACAAAGATCATTTTTCCAAAAATAGTTCGTTCCTTGAAAATCAGGTAATTCTCTAAGAAAATAAAGAAAAAAATATAGAAATACACACTCTTATAGGACATATAAGAGTAACATTGCTACAAATGGGAGATTTCTTTTGTTTGATTCCAAAATTAGCTAGAAACATTTTTCTACAAAATTTTTTTAAAAGATTGAAAAAAAATGATATATCAAAGAATAGTGTAAGTTAAAAAGAGACATAAAAAGCTACTGAAAATTATTTTTAAAAATAAAGAAGCAAATATTATATTCACTAACAGAATCTCTAGCCCCCAAGTTTTTCTATTCCCAAAAGGAAATCTCTGTGGTGAGCAGGATCAAATCCTTTAGGATTAGATCCTTACGCCACTAACTTGCTTCTTTTTGACTATGAGGTCATCATCCAGTTCAGTTGCTCAGTCATGTTTGACTCTTTTCAACTCCAAAGACTGCAGCACACCAGGCTTCCCTGTCCTTCAGCTCTGGTTTTAAAACAAATAATTCTGTTCAGCTTTGAAATGTATAATGATATAGATGAGAAAAAAGATATTTCCATATCTTTTAGATATAAACCTACAGATAATAGGTTTAAATTAAAATGCTATTAGCTTTTTAAAGTTAAAATGCTATTATGGTTAGGTGGGAATGGCAGGAGAAGTTGGCGGTACTGATTAAAGGCTATAACAGGTGAGGGATGGTTAATTGTTAAGAACTGTTTTGAAAAACTTACAGCTCATTGGGATATTTTCTTGTCCTTCCCTGGTTGGGCTTGTAGTTGGTTAAAAACAGCTCTGTAGAGAACTGAAAGCAAAAAACCTTCTGTACTCCCTCTTGCATTTGAAATTGATGTGAATGGAGTTTTTAACTTGACATTAAAAAATTCTTCCCTTTTACACATGTGAACAATTATTGTTACAGTTTTTACTGTAACAATTATTTAATTAACATTTGAAGTACTAGCATGTTCTAAGAACAGTGGTGTGTAATTTGAACATCAAATGAATGAACTAACCCCCATATATGAGATGCTAAGATACTAGTGGAACAAGCAAGTAAGCACATAAATTTAATACAGTGCTCCCAGTTATAGAGATAGAAATAAGATATTATTGGAGCAAAAGAAGAAACATTAAGCTTAAATTAAGGATTCAAAGATTGATCTGTGAAATAAGTCTCAAAGAATGAAAATGTCTATATGTAAAATATGTGGACAACAAAGTCCTATTGCATAGTACAGGGAACTATATTCACTATCTTATAATAAATCAAGATGGAAAAGAATAAGAAAAATAATATATATATATATATATAAACATGTGTGTATATAGATATATCTGAATCACTTTGCTGTCACCAGAAACTAGCACAACATTGTAAATTAACTATGTTTCAATTTAAAAAAAAAAAAGGTAAAAGAACAATGAAAATGCTTTCTCCAAACAAATTAAGATGGGAAGAAAATTCTAAGTAGGGAATTTCAGAAAAACATCTAAAGCAAAAACCACTGATGTTTCTTCTGTGCTGCTTTATTTTTCCTTGAGTTTGCACATACTTTTTCTTTGTCCTTGAATACCTTTGTTTTTACCTGTCTGGTGAAAATAGTTATTCTTCAAATATCAGCTCAGATGTCTCCTATTTGTGAAACCTTCCCTGCCCTTCACAAGCACATTGAATCAACCTCTCCTTTGTTCAGCAAATGCCATTCTCCTGCTTTATATCACATCACTCTGCTTGGCAAATATCTCTTCTCTTGCTTATTTTGCTCATTAAACTAGAGGCACCTTGCGGAAAAACACCATTGTTGGCAAGCAATAGTTCCTCAAACATTTGCTGGTTGGAAAAATAAATTAATATTTTCTTATTCTATTTTTGACTTAATTATTTTCACTGGCACATGTCATATCACATCTTTATTCCCTTTCTTCTATCACATTGTTTAAATGATTTTACTATTTGAAAGAAATTGACCCAACATAAAAACAATATTTTTTAAACCTCATACTTTATTTTTATATATTTAAGTGACATTGTTGGAGAAAGAAATGGCCACCCATTCCAATATCTTGACTGGAGAATCCCATGGACAGAGGAGGCTGGGGAGCTGCAGTCCATGGGGTTGCAAGAGTCAGACATGACTTAGTGACTAAGCCACCACCACCAAGTTAATGGTGTATTTAGCAATTTCATATTTGTATGTAATTATAACTATATGGCAATCAGATTTAAATTTTATCTCATATGTTTTATTTCTATAAAGAAAGAATTTATTTGTTATATTCAAATTCGTTTGAAACAGTTTAAGTCAAGAAAAATAAAGAAAGTCTTAGAGAGAAAAAGATATGTACAAATTATCCCAGAAGAACTTGGTATTAAGTAAACTTCGAGCTAAGTAGCCACGGCTACTTAGGCTCTCAAATCTGAGAATTTACAAATATCCCTGAGTCTACAATTATTACAAGGCACTGTGTTTATAGGATTTGTGTAGATCATTTTATTTGTCAGCTGGATATAGCAATTATATTATTAATTCAATTTTAAAGAGTATAAAAAGAGGAGTTAAGTGGCTTGGCTGAGATCATTGAGCTCATCATGGGTAGAATCAAGCTCTTCCTTGTTTGTTTCTCAATGTCTGTCAATTACATGAGAGTGACTATCTGGAAGAAAGGATTACTAGATTCCAAATAATCTCCTAGAATCTTGTTGATTACTTGAAAATATCACCTACTCAAGGAACATAGTGTTAAGGGAGAGCAATAGGTAAAAATTCAGAGGGTGAGAATTAGAGCCCTCAGTTCAGTTCAGTCGCTCAGCTGTGTTCGACTCTGCAACCCCATGGACTGGAACACACCAGGCCTCCCTGTCCATCACCAACTCCCAGAGTTTACTCAGACTATGTCCATAGAGTCAGTGATGCCATCCAACCACCTCATCATCTGCTGTCCTCTTCTCCTGCTGCCTTCAATCTTTCCCAGCATCAGAGTCTTTTCGAATGAGTCAATTCTTCTCATGAGGTGGATTAGAGTCCTAGCACAGACCTAATGATGCTTCTAAGTAGATGAAAGTCAATATCAGTTTTCTCATTAAAAATTGAAATGATCATACCTTCCCTAACCACACTCCCAAATTACTGTGAAGATTAAAGAACTTTCTAAACTACAAATCATTATCTGAATGGAGAGCATCATTAAAAGTTGTACAATAATAGATGTAAAGAGGACACTATGACCTGTCTTTGCGGTTAGGTGCCTGGTATGGTTTTATACAGTAGTGAAGAGATATGCACTCTAACCTTGGCTCCGCTACTGCCTATGTGTCTTTGAAAAAGTCCCACAACTTTGTCTGTTTCCTCATTTACAATATTAGGATGAACTATATAATCTCTAAAGCCTTTTCTGTGTTGAAGGTCTGTGAGTCTGAGTGAATCCAACCATACATTTTGGCTTAGACTTCCTAATCATCAGCAAAATAAATTTCAGAGACAGCTGGCTGGGGTGAGGGGTGCAGTCTCTGGCCGCAGAAGAACATAAAGCTAAGGGGACCTCACACGCCATCAGACAGATGACGGCGCTCTCATTAGCAATGTGCTGAGGCCAGTGACATCCAGGGGCAATTACAGCTGGTCTTCCCTCCACATTAGGATGTCTGTTCAACTTGGTTTTATGTGCTAGCTCAGTCTGAACTCAGTCTCTGCAAACTTAAGAAAGTGCTCCTTGTTTAATAACTGGAGTTTGGGAAATAACCTTTAAGGTCACCCTTTATAGCACATCTACCATGTGTGTAACAGCATGTTAAACAATGGCAAAACTTTAAGAAATGAATGGCACTCACCCTTCTGTTTGAGAGGAAGTCTGAGCTTTGATGCCAGAGAGCTTTGCATTTGGGACCCCATCTGTTGCTTATTAGCTGTATCTCTTTTATATGTCATTATGTTCACTGACTAACACTACACCTGACACAAAGTAGATGCTTATTATGTGTTAATTAAATAGATATCTTTTGGCTATGTCATTTTTTCTCTAAGTTTCTTCATATAAAATGGGAATAGTGATAACTGATATCTAAAGGAGTTGTGAGGATTAAATAAGAACAGAAACTTCCTTGGACATAGGGTCTCTCAGTAAACAAACATCTTCTCTTGCGCAAACTCTCCTACCTTTTGTTTTAGGGTGAGGGAAGTATTGAAGATATTTACCAATGTGGATATTAAAGTAAAACCGTCTATGTTATAGGGCTTCCCAGATGGTTCAGTGGTGAAGAATCTGCCTGCCAATGCAGGCGTTGCAGGAGATGCAGGTTCAATCTCTGGGTTGGAAAGATCCCCTGGAGTAGGAGATAGCAACCCTTTCCAGCATTCATGCTTAGGAAATCCCAGGGACAGAGGAGCTTGATGGGCTAAAGTCTATGGGGTCACAAAGAATTGCACACAACTGGAGCAAGAGCATTTAACACATGCACACATCTATATCATAAGTAAACCAAACTAGCCAAAGGAACAGTTAATTCAGACTGAGCAATGAATATAATAAAAAACAAACAAATGAAATCTGTGTAAGTAATTGAAAGCCACTGAAGTAACCAGTTAAATTAGAGAGATACATGTATATCTAAGCCAGACACCAAACTGGGTGGAAGCCTCTCTCCCCTGTCCTGACCACCTACCTCACTGGTCAAATTGAAGGAAAATGTATAAAGCTTAAATGGAGAACAATTCCAAGCCTTACATCTGATACAGATATCTTATGAGAATAATTTATAGTTCAGATTCACAGAGACACTGGTTTGGGTCCTACCTCTGATACTTATGTATTGTGAGAACTGGGGCAAGTTGTTCAGTCTCCTTAAGCATCGAATGTTATCATCTAAAAAATGGAGATAAAGATAGTGACTTCGCTGAGTTATGAGGATCAAATGAAATTATACGCCCAGTATATTGCAAAGACAAACTAGTACCACAGTGTCGGCAATGTAGTAGATACTCAAAATGCATTATTTGGTAAACTAAAGAGCCACTGAATTAATAATTGTGATAATTTCACTTCAGAAGGGAGAAGTTATGATTTAGTATGAATTCATCTATAATAATATCTGGCATTTAGTAAGTACTTAATAAATGTTTCCTACTTTGATTAGGGTTCTTGGAAACATGTCCTAATTTTTAACTGCCACCCATATTACTAGCATCGGCTGGAATTTTGAAGGTCAAGATGATTAAACCAAACAGAAATAATTCAAAATCCACAGTGCATGTGCGACACTCAACATTTAGGAAAAACCCTGGTGCCTCTATGACTTAGGGCTTATAACACTATTTTGTAGGTTAGCAGAGCTGGGTTCATAAGCATGTGACCAGGACAGGGCTCAGAGCTTGGTGCTCAGAAAGGCACTTTGCTTGAGATGTAAAGCCCAGTGATTACCATCTTGAAATTCTTAACTATTTGATCTTTGAATTTGTAAGTGAATTCTGATGGCACAGTGGAAGATGGTTCGGGGAATGGGGCTTTGGTTCATGTGTGATACTTCCTCCCATCTCCTTTCCACGTCCCTAGGGTTGAATTCTCTACTTGCCTTCTGCTCCCTAACACTCCAGGCCCCAAACTGCCTGGCTTCCTCTCCCTTGCCCTGAAACCGTTCCCGCCCTTTCCTAGGGCCACGATTTGGACAGGAATGGGAGGTCCACATTCTTTCAGTGCACTGCCACTGCCTGATGTGGACACATGGAGAGAAAGACTTGGAGTCAGGCATACCCTGTGCAGTTTCCCAGGCTGGGATCATGGCAGACACCCCTGACCTTGGCTGGCAGGGATGTCACACGTTCAGCAGGTGTCAGCATGGAGCTGTCATCCACCCCCTGATCCGGGGACTGGACACAGAGGAGAGGTTTAATCCCTTCAGGGTCATCCATATACCCTGAATTGAAGCAGTAGGCCCATGGGGGAGGAGAGATTCACTTCCCCACCCTCGGGCAGAATCCTTCACTCCCATTTGGCCCTAGACCTGACAAATTATGGGGCCAGCCCTAAATGTGCAGCAAACCATATGGCTGAGGCAAAAGCTTGCACAGGTATTTTATTATGTGACTGTTCCCTTCTGGACAGGCATCTAGACATATGAAGCACCTCTGACCATGGGACCCCTGCGCCCATCTATGACTCAACATCTCTCAGAAGTCTAGCTCCAAATGCCTCAAACCCTTAGATAACACAGGGTTACTTGCATCCCACTGTGCCCCAGTTTCCAGTCTGATTATTCTCTGAGAACTCCATGACTGCTTCACTTCATTTTATAATCTAAAGGCACAGAATCTCACTTGCAGCTTCCATCCTTCTCACCTTCATATATGATACACAGAATTATGCATCTATCATCCTCAACACAAGCTCCTACAACTTGCTTTATCATACGGCATCCACTCACTCCTGCCCTTTTCAATCAAGTTGATTTTTTTTTGCAAGGCAAATCAGATCACATCATTTCTTTTACATTAAACTGTTAATGACTTATGATTTTGCTGAGGGAAAAAAGATAGCAGAGGCTTAACTTGACCTACAAATCACTACGTGACCTATCCCCTGCTAACCCCTAGTTACTGCCTGTTTTTTTGTTCACAAACTTCCTTTCCTAGCTCCCTAGGATTTGGAGATCCCCTTGCTGGCTTAATCAGTCACTTTTCTAAATTTTTAATCAACTCTAATATATCTTCAGATTGTGGTTTACTTATTGCTTCCTTCAAGGAGGCTGCTTTCTATTATGCAATATGTGTACAATGTAGCCTGTTTTTGTTATAACAGATTCCTAATTTTTATTTATATGTGTGATTTTAAAAAAATTATTGAAGTATAGTTGATTTACAGTGTTGTTAATTTCTGCTGCATGGCAAAGTGACTTCATTTATATATATATGCATACACATATATACTTTTTCCTATTATGGTTTATCATAGATATTGAATATGGTTCCCTATATACAGTAGTAGGTTGTTGTTGTTCAGTTGCCAAGTCATGTCTGATTCTGCAGCCCCTTGGACTATCTAGCACACCTCCTCTGTCCATGGGGATTTCTACACAAGCATGCTGGGGTGAGTTGCCATTTCCTTCTCCAGGGATCCTTCTGGATCACAGATGGAACGCATGTCCCTTGCACTGGCAGGAGCATCCTTTACCACAGCTACCGGGGAGCCCTTGACCTTGCTGTCTGCCTGTGCTATCTATAGTGTTTGCCTCTGCTGGTCCCAGCCTCCCACACCGTCCCTCCCCTGCCCCTCTTCCCCCTTGGCGACCACAGTATGTTTTTATGTCTGTGAGTCTGTTTCTGTTTCATAAATACATTTGTGTCATATTTTAGGTTATATGAGTAGTTCTCTGATTATGTCTCTCCCTTCAGTGGAATATGGACATTTGTGTTATACCTCCAGGAGTTCTCACAGTCAAGAGTATATAGTAGATGATTAATAAGTAGATACTATATAGTTGATGATTAATAAGTACTGAATGAATGAATATGCATTTACCTTATGCTTTTCTTCAACAAAATTATAGGGCAAGTAATATGCATAGTTCCTACAGCCTAATGTGTGGCATGACTGAGAGTCGTAGGTTAAGATTATGCAACTGTTAAAGAATCATTTCATTCCTTTGAATCTTAGAGAGTCACAATAACTTGTAAATGTGTTGGGAAACAGCTTGCTGAAGCTATTTTCCTTTTAATAGGGAATTTTGTTAGCAAACCTCACTTTATTTTGGCTTTGTATTTTCACATTTTTCATGTGTGAGCAGTAATGTGTCCATTTTGGAGAGGTTTATTTCAGTTGTGTAAATATGTAACTCATTGTTCCATTGCTGTTTTATGTACTTGCTAGCTTGTGTTCATGCCTCAGGATATTTTTTAACATGCAAACAATTCACCAGGGATAGTAAGGATAGACAAGAGGTAGGTGTGTGTGTGTGTGTGAAGATACATTTTATATTTTATTCTAAGATTTTTGTCTTTTCATTTGTTTTAATAAAGTCAAAATTTTTCCTAGAAAACATTCTAAATTCTGCAATGACTCAGTACTTTCATTTAGTAAACTGCCACCCAAAAAACAGCCGTGGGCAACCAGTCCCACTATAACTGTATTGGAACCTCAGGCTCCCCTTACCACTACACACACAAGCACACACACACACACACACACACACACACACACACACACACACCCTGTCTTGTTTCCATTCTCAGTTCCAGAACAGCTAAGCTGTTGTTGACCTTGTGTCCCTTTCCAGACCCTTGAACTTTATGACCAAATTCCACTGTTTATTTTATCTGTCTGTCTTATTCCCAAGATGGCAAGTGTTTTGATGGTAGGAACAGTTTCTCATCAAAATTATATTCCCCGGGACTTTGCTGGTGGTTCAGTGACTAAGACTCTGCACTCCAATGCAGGAGGCCAAGGTTTGATCCCTGACTAGATTAGATCCCACATGCTGCAACTAAAGATCCTGCCTGCTATACATTAAAAAAAGAGAGAGAGATCCTGCATGCTGCAACTAAGAGCTGGCACAGTCAAATAAGTAAATAAATATTTGAAAAAAAATCCTATTCCCTGACTAATCCACAGCTTCTCACATAATTGCTGAATGAATGATTGAATTAGACTTTGTGAGTACCTAGGATATGATCATTTAGGACTCCCTAATGGCAACCCATTCCAGTATTCTTGCTTGGGAAATCTCATGTACAGAAGAGCCTGGTAGGTTACCATCCATGGGATCTCAAAGAATTGGACATGACTTAGTGACTAAATAACAATGAAACCACTTATCTTAGCATCACTCCATCTAAGCATATCCTCTGGGCCACCTCAAGGAGCAGATTCAGCCTACTGTTTGTCTCCTTTTCTTCTTTCTCTTTCACACATGAACTAGACTCCAGGATATTTGCAAAACAGAGCCTTTCAACAACTCAGCACTGATAGGACCCTTTCAGAATTCTTCAAAGGTGTTCATAAATGGAATTTGGAGTTCAGGAGTCAGGCAACTCAAGCTTAGTAATGGCATCTGTTATCCGTCTGTGTTTGAATGAGTGTTATTTTTGTGTTTGAATTTGTCAGTTATCTTTATCAGTTAATCTGGAATGGTAATAATAATGATTTTGCCAGTTGGCTGTTAGAATCAAGTGAACTATTGTAAATGAAACCACTTTGTACAGAATAAAACATCCTTTCATGGTAATTATCATTTATTTTTACTTACTGGTTTATGAGCTGTTTGATTGCTGAAGACTAGACTAAAAATCTGACTTTTTTTCAATATGATTAAATAATTTCTATTCTGAAAGGTAATTCCTTATTAATAATTTTATGGGTGATTTCTGTATGTGGTTACCAAGAAGAATTTTGAGTTTGTGATTTTAAAACCCTGAATCTAAAACATGGGTGCATAGTAACCACATGATGCCACTGCTGCTAACAAATTCTATGCCTTCACCATGTTGGAGAATTAACTACCTCATCTGATGCTTAAAGCATGACTTGTAGTAGAATCCTGGTTTATAGTTGAGAATATTGATACATTAATAAAAGAGCATTGAAAATTTCAGATCCACCTTTCTCGTTCTCTCTCTCTCTTTCTTTTATTCTTGGGCAAGAAAACCCAGTCAAGCATTTGTGATGACATTATTCATTGCATACAATCCAGAGACAAAAGAGCTCTTTTAAGTTTTGTGGGGGGAGGGGGAGTGTTATTTAGATTTTTATAATGCTTTCATAAAGATATTCTATTTATCTTAAAATGGTTTTCCCCATTAATTGAGTTCTAGAAAGCACATTATATTTCTGTCATAGAGTTAAAATGTATATGGCTGTAGGTGCCGTGTGTTCTTATTTTAAAATAAGAAAGCAATTGTCTTGATAAATCCAATGGAAATTTTTTGAAGAAACGTTTCTTTACAAAGAAATTATTTCTACAGAATACTTTGCACAAAGAAAATACTCTAATGACAAAAGCCTCCCTTGTTCCTAATGTCAATGCCTATATTTTTCTCTCCAGGAGTGAAAAAAAAAGTTATCAGAAAATGGGTTTTTTTTTTTTAGTGGTTTTGAGAGAAGAGCTTTTTCACCATGAACGTTTTGACAATCTCTGTGAAACCAATGCATAATTAATCCTTACTGCAAGCTCTTGATATTTACAGGGTCTAATATATCAGAATAGTAGACTTGGCCATGACAGCTTCTTCTATTTCTTAGCATATTGGGTAGCACAGATAGATAACAAGCAAATCAACTGTGTATAATCATGAGACCTAACTTGAAGCATTTGTATAGAATTAACAAAATTACTAGTGTTAAGGACTATGATTAGTTCTTCCCAACCTCATTAATTGAAATAATTCTACCACTAACTTAATCATGAGATTTTCTTAAATCATAATTATATTTTTAAAAATGTTGACATATTAGTGCATATTCTCATAAGGTAAATGACTAGTGGAAAACACAGTTAGAATTAAGCTTTACAATGCCTTTTGAAGTTCAGTAGGAGATAGATCTTATTAAACCTGTCTATAATCTCTTGATCCTTGGAGTCCTATATTGGGGTCTGTGTGGGCTTCTAGTAATGTTTTGAATAAAACTCAAAACCTGCACTCTATACTTTGAGCCCTTTTGGATATAAAGAGGAAGGGGATAAGCATGTGAATGGATTCCCTGTGTGTGTTTTTATTCTACTAAGCCTTTGTGCTTATAAATTCTCATTTTATCTCTCAATTACCATGTGAAGGGGAAAAGGGGGCCAACATGCTTTGGAAAATTACTATTTGCTGGGACTTTTGAACTGTGGTGTTGGAGAAGACTCTTGAGAGTCCCTTGGACTGCAAGGAGATCCAACCAGTCCATTCTGAAGGAGATCAGCCCTGGGATTTCTTTGGAGGGAATGATGCTGAAGCTGAAACTCCAGTACTTTGGCCACCTCATACAAAGAGTTGACTTATTAAAAGACCCTGATGCTGGGAGGGGTTGGGGGCAGGAGGACAAGAGGACGACAGGATGAGATGGCTGGATGGCATCAGTGACTTGATGGACGTGAGTCTGAGTGAACTCCGGGAGTTGGTGATGGACCAGGAGGCCTGGTGTGCTGTGATACATGGGGTCACAAAGAGTCAGTCACGACTGAGTGACTGAACTGAAGACTTCTAAAGGAAATATGAATTATTTCATTAATCTTAATGTACATTATTCCAATTCTATACAGGAAGAAACGGAGTCACAGTTCAGTGACTTGTGTTGGGTTCCACAGGTGGAAAGCGAAAGATTTAGGGGTAGAACTTGGTCTCCTGATGCAAAGTCTCAGGCCTCTTGCTTTATACCACAGCCGACAGCCTGGCAAGGGCCACTGCACAATTACTGCGTGGCTGGGCCCTATTTGGCAGCCCCTGTATTTCTTCCAGCTGATTTCATTTGACCCTCAGTCACAGGCACAGGGTGTGATCAGCAAAATTCTGTGTTGAGGTATCAGATATAGGAAAAGTCTTGAAAGGAAACTGATATCCTGGCTAGGACACAACAAGGACAAAGGAAATTTTTGTTGACAATTAGGCACTTAAGATGGGTGAGTTCTCAGCAGGGGAGGGACATGAAGTGTTAACAGATTATCTTCCTGGTATGAAACTAAGACTCTAATGGATAAAAAGAATTCCATGTTCCAAAACAGAATAATCAAATGATACCTCTGGGTTATCTGTCATATGTCCATAACAGGGGCAAGACATATCTGCTTAATGAAAGTAAATCTAGCTGCACAAACAGAAAACTGGTAAGTAGCCAGTGGCTTGAAACAATCTAAGTTTTCACCTATCATAGTTTGATGTATTGTTCCTGATCCAGTAGCATTCTTAAGTAGACTTTAAAAATAACTGTGAATTTTGACTGCCTTAAGATCACTGAGGACTTAGACAGAAAGCATCATATCTTTGAGGCCTTGTCTCTCTTATTTACCACCACACTCACTGGAGACAGATTCCCTACCTGAAAGAGAGTTTTAAGTGCTCAAAAATTTTTTGTTAAGTGAATGATTAACTGAATGAATGCCCTTTAAATATGACATGTGATTTACTGACCTCATGGAGTTTTCTTTTCACTTTTAAGTTTCTAAGTCAAGAGTTGTTTAGCCACTGAGTTGTAGGTGACACTTTTGTGACTCCATGGACTGTAGCCTGCCTGGCTCCTTAGTCCAAAGGATTTCTGGAGTGGGTTGCCATTTCACTTTCCAGGGGATCTTCCTGACCCAAGGATTGAACCCACATCTCCTGCATTGCAGGTGCCTTCTTTACCACTGAGCCACCTGGGAAGCCCCCCGAGCCAGGAGAGGAAAGGCTTATTCATATACTTTGCAAATGCTTGTTGAGCTACCATAATATATCAGGTACTCTGCTAGGCACTGGAGATAAAATGATGTCAAGAGAGCATCTGTTAAGCTCTTTGAACTATGGGTAAGTATATTTTAGAAGATATGGTTACACAAAATAAATATTTTGTCTTATTTGAAATGATACAATGTGGAGTGAAACATCACTGTTTGTAGCTCCAAATATCATAGCTAGGATATAAAAATCATATTATGGATATAAGTTATAGGAAGGCAACAGTCTACCTAATGCTAATGGAAAGGCTTTTAAACAATTTTCTTCTCCAAGATGCAAGTTCTGGCTCTAGAAGTGATGAGTTCCTTTTCACACATAAGCTGGGGAAAACTAAATATCATTAATAATTACATAGTTGATATAAAATTCAGCTATAAAAGTGTCTTTGGTGCTTATTTGAATATTTGTAAAAAATTTCAGTTGTTAGTATTAATAGTTGTAATAAAGGAGACATGGAGAGAAGGAAAGTTGGTGGTAAACCAGAAAGCAGCTTGCCATTTAGATCCATGAAAGAGAGTGTGAAATTCATCTGGTTTTTAACTCAGTTCTTATCTATTTGCTTAAATTTGGAACAAGAGGATCCAGGTCCTGTTATGTCAGTCAGATTACAGATATGTTCTAAATTTTACAGAATTCCTCCTAAGTGGTGTATTAGTGTCAATTGCCTGAATGAAGCAAAGCTGTCTTTAGCATTCCCTTCCAAGCAGAGGCACTTAGGAAATTTTCCATGAACCAGGGGGACTTCTCTTTGGTAAAATGGAGTTAAATACATCACTAAAGTACATCTAAAATTGTTTTTTTTTTTTTCCACCTAAATCATACCAATTTTCTCTGCCTCTGGAAAGGATTGCCAAGTTTAGGAAAGAATACCAGATGCCCAGTTAAATTTGAATGCAGTATTTGAGACATGCTTTTACTAAACAATTACCGTTTTGTTTATCTGACATTCAAATTTGATGAAGTATCTAGTGTATATCTAATTTGTCAACCTTATTCCAGGACAGTAGTACACAGTGGGGCAGTCATCAACAAAATGTACATGTTCACTTGAAAATAGGAAAATGTATTTATGTGAATTGTAGCCATTTGCATTGTCCCATAATTTTTCTAGTAATAAGAAATAAGATGTCAGTCCTACTCCCCTAACTCGCTTCACCCCGTCTCATGTCTACATGTCTATCCTCTGTGTCTGTTTCTCTATTCTTGCTCTGCAAACAATTTCATCCGTACCATCTTTGGGAAGGTAGAATTGACATATATGTACTGTAGTGTGTAAGACAGAGAGCCAGTGGGAAGCTGCTATACAGCACAAGGAGTTGAATCTGGTGCTGTCTTGCCCTAGAGGGGTGAGATGGTGGGGGTGGGAGGGAGTTTTAAGAGGGAAGGGATATACGCATACATGGGGCTGATTCACTTCATTGTATAGCAAACACTAACACACTCTTGTAAAGTGATTATAATCCAATACAAAATAAAGAGCTAACAACAACAACAAAAAGAAATATGATATGAATTTAAAACTGTCTTTTCCCTTATGGATTTCAGAGTCTAGTAGTCATCGGTGACAAGAATATAAAACAAAACCAAAACACAATATCACTGGCACTGTGAGAGATCTAACTTGGGGTAGGTTGGAAGTAACCAAGGATGGGAAGTGTGGGCCTGACCTGGCAGGAGTGAGGAGACTTCAGGGAAAGTCTTACCACACAGACAATGTTTAAGTTGATCTTGAAAGATAAAATGGACTTCACTGGGAAGACAAGTTCTACTGTAATACTTATTGGAGATGATTTTTCTATCAACATCCACATTATGTCATAAGTCTGCAAAGTATAGCAGTAAATGAAAAGTTGGATGTTGCAAACCAGGGGTCCTTCATTTTTAACCAAATGAAATGTATGCTTTGAAACCTACATTATTTCTATAAGCAAAAATGAAGTTATTTAGATATTTAGGACTCTAAGCAGACTCCAGAGAGTATCTTTAAAATGAAAACCCAGCTCTTACTGAGGGAGTCAATAATATATTAATTATTATTTTGAACCAGCTTGCTGTTGTCTGTTTATTGGTCTTCCCATAAAGTATTTCATTTAAATTTATTGGGATGGATTCTCCTCATAGCATATAGCAAGCTATTAAAAGCAGTGCCAATGAATGAAATAATTACTCAAAAGCATGGCCACCAGCTGAGCCAGAGGCTTGATCAGTTAATTATTTGAAGAGCAGTGGCTATGACATGATGCCTTTATTTAAACTTATCCCAACCCTGTGCAAAAGCACAAGGAAAACTCATTTGCATATCAGCTTCATATTGAAAAATAGATAGCATGATGAGCTAAAAAGAAAGATAATGTACTAATATTAGTAGCTGATTGAAAGGTCCTACAATGAGACTTAAAGGAAGATGAAATAGGGGTAAGTGACAATTTTTAGAACCCACTGTGTGCTAGGTTCTTTATAGCATCTATTTAACTCAACTACAGTGTGATAGGTAGATACAATTGTATATGTCTCTATATTTAATAGTTGAGGTAAAAAGTTCTGCGATGTTCAGTTCAGTTCAGTTCAGTTCAGTGGCTCAGTCGTGTCCGACTCTTTGCGACCCCATGAATCGCAGCATGCCAGGCCTCCCTGTTCATCACCATCTCTCGCAGTTCACTCAGACTCACATCCGTTGAGTCCGTGATGCCACCCAACATCTCATCCTCAGTCATCCCCTTCTCCTCCTGCCCCCAATCCCTCCCAGGATCAGAATCTTTTCCAATGAGTCAACTCTTCCCATGAGGTGTTAAGCAACTCTAAAAGGACTACTTAGCTAAGTATTACTACTTAGCTGAGATGTGAGCCAACTTGTTTAGCACCAAAGTCCAAATATTTACTCTACCAAGTTGTAGATAGGCATGTTTATGTCCAATACTGATGGTGATTTTAATTTTATACGGATTTAAGTTATTAAAAAAGACTGCTCCCCAAAATGACAAAATGGAGTATTTTGCCCCTACGGTTTCTAAAACCAACCTAGTCACCCATAGATAAAAAAGAAAATTTCTATAATGAAAGCAAGTTTGTGCTAAAAAAAAAAAATCCCATCTAGTCTAATTTTCTCCTTCTCTCTGCTATTTATTGCATGTGGATTACTCTTTTCCATCTGAGATTGCCTCTTAATATGCAACAGTACCAACCATTTTCAAGAGATTTTATTATTTCTGCTATCATTTCTTCTTAGCCTATCTTTTGTTTTGTGAACTAATTTTGCCTTAAGATTAATCACTGAATTTTTACTCCTTCCTAAACACTCTTCCAGAGAAGGCAATGGCACCCCACTCCAGAACTCTGGCCTGGAAAATCCCGTGGATGGAGGAGCCTGGTAGGCTGCAGTCCATGGGGTCGCGAAGAGTTAAACACAACTGAGCGACTTCATTTTCACTTTCATGCATTGGAGAAAGAGATGGCAGCCCACTCCAGTGTTCTTGCCTGGAGAATCCCAGGGATGGGGGAGCCTGGTGGGCTGCCGTCTATGGCGTCGCACAGAGTTGGACACGACTGAAGCGACTTAGCATCAACCACTCTTCATCCAAGTAGATTCAGAGGTTCTTGTTCCCCTACTCCCACTGTATTCTGTACATATTTCTATTATAGTTCTTATTATAATTTATTAGAGATAGTATATGTGTTTTCACATCTAGATTGTAAGTGCCAAGCTTTTTGGGGATCAAGAGGTTACTAAAATCATTAGACAAAAATGAGATGAAAGAGTTGGTGGCCTATTTTGAAGAAAAGAATTTTGCACGGATCACGTCATTGATTCCAAGGACATAAACACACTTACCCTCTAGAGATAATATCACCATTCACTTTTGTAGAGTATATCCCCTACTCATGTTTAGCCACATTCTTTAAACATGCTTTCATTTTTAAAAATATAAATTTATTTATTTTAATTGAAGGTTAATTACTTTACAATATTGTATTGGTTATCTCCAATCCTTGCTTATGTTCTTTCACTTCTCAGAATAATCAACATCAGAGATGACAAATGGTTTCATACAGAATATTAAAATAGCTAGTCAAAGCTGCCTGAGTATTACAACCAGAAATGCAGACTCTTTTCCTTCACTGACAAAGACCTAAATTCTGTTTTCCTTCTCTGGATCCCAGTATATTTAGTATGCATCCCACAGAATACCAGATCTAGAAAGGATTTTACATCTATCTGGATTTCCATTCCTCAACTGATTGTGCTGTGAGAGTGGAGAGGGTAAAGTAAAAAACAGTTTTTTAATCATCTATTTTATATCCCAATTGCAAACTATTGATAACATAGTGGAAAGTACAGCATTTCATTTTGATTAATTCCAATATTTTGATTGTTTCTTAGACTATGCTTTCTTCACTACAGTCCTTTAAAGAACTATTGGTAAGCTAGATTTCTACTTTATCCCTAAACATTTCCAGGAATGAGAATGATTAAAAATATATAAATAAACATAAACTCTGATAATAATTTAATATAGGAAAAAAGTTTGCACACATTATTTAAGTTTGCTTATAAGTTATGAGAATAACAGTGGTTAAGCAAAAACAAATATATATACATATATATATCTCACAGTGTAAAATACTTTATATGACGTCCAAGATGATATAGCAATTCAACTCTAGAAAGAAACTACAGGTCAACCTAGCTCACTACTATATCCCAGGATATTTTCTCATAGGTTAAAATAGCAGCTAGGGCTCCAACCATCCTCTTTATGTCCCAGGCAGCAATGCCAACATCTGCTGGATCATGGAAAAACAAGAGAGTTCCAGAAAAACATCTATTCCTGCTTTATTGATTATGCCAAAGCCTTTGACTGTGTAGATCACAATAAACTGTAGAAAATTCTGAAAGAGATGGGAATACCAGACCACCTGACCTGCCTCTTGAGAAACCTATATGCAGATCAGGAAGCAACAGTTAGAACTGGACATGGAACAACAGACTGGTTCCAAATAGGAAAAGGAGTACATTAAGGCTGTATATTGTCACCCTGCTTATTTAACTTATATGCAGAGTACATCTTGAGAAATGCTGGACTGGAAGAAACACAAGTTGGAATCAAGATTTCCGGGAGAAATCAATAACCTCTGATATGCAGATGACACCACCCTTATGGCAGAAAGTGAAGAGGAACTAAAAAGCCTCAGCGATGCAGGCACAAGCCAAGAAAGTGGCATACCCCAGAGCTGGAGGAGGCAGGCAGTTCAGCTTCTCCAGGACAGTCCTGCAACTGCAACCATCCTACAATCCTATGGCAGAGGTCAGTTTGGCCCGAGTTCCATGACGCAGGCACATTCCCTGCTGGACAGCGGTTTAGCATGAAGCTCCGTGGCCATGTGTCAGAACCTGCTTTATATTCAGCTGCTAAATGTCAAGGGGCTGGGGGCAGGGGTTGCTGAGGGCTGTGCTTTGAGGACCCCTCCTGGGAGCCTAAGTGCAGAGCTACAGAAGCCCCCCACAGGCTGTCCGGGGGCCTACAGGTGCGGCTGCAGTCCCTCTGGAACCCCTCTTTGCTGTGAGCTGGTCAAGCCCCAGGGCCTCTCAGAAGGTTCCGACACACCCACCCAGAGAGACTACACGTTGAGAACGCTCCTCCCTTCATCAGTGGACAGGCTCTCTGCCCCCTCTTGCAGCAGCCTCCCTGGGAGGCAGGCCACAGCACTCTGGGCAGTTACTCACCCACCACAGAACTTGACCCAAGAGGCCCATCCCCAGTAGGACTCACATTCAGTGTGCCGGGGCCCCCTTCCAGCACCACACAGACAATCGGGATCTTGATAGCCACGCCTAGGATGAAGCAGGGAGCACAGCTGAAGACTGTGGGCTTGAGCATCCCCTGGGGCCCTCCCTACTCCTGCAAGCCGCAGCCTAACAACACTCTGAGAACCCCAATACACAGCGGAACTTGAAAACCTCAGCTCAAAGGTGTCCAACCAACCAGCAAAACGTGTAGAGCCCTGTGTTTTTGACCTCCCAGCGCCCTAGGGTCCATCCCACCCCAGCCACAGAGGAAATGAGGTCAAAGCCTGAGCTTTGACTCCTTCACGCTCTGGTTTCCGAACTGAGATGTGTGTGTAGTGAAGAGACCACAGGGTGCTCTGTGTCCTGAGTGCCTGCCTGGCCTTCCCTTCTGTTAAAAGGGCATGAGAAGATGACCTCCTAACCAAGATACAGATGTCCAGGTCTGTTCTGACGGCTGCCCCAGCACCCCACCCACCAAATGTCCTGGCTACGGCCAGCTGAGCCCCAGACCCCTGGACCAGCCTGCTCCCATCTCCTCTAAGTGCTCTGGAAAGCAGGCCCCACTCACCTCCCCTCTCCTTGGTCTGCTGCGATATGAACTTTTCCAGCTTTGTCCTCAGGGGAATCTCAACTCCATAGCGGCCGTGGGTCCCGTCGTCCACAAGGATGAAGTGGGAGTGGTTGCTGTCCAGGCAGGTCAGGTGCCCTTGGCCTGCCTCATCCATGAAGTACTCAGCAGGGAAGCTGCCCTGGGGATGGAGAGGGGTGGGCGGAATAGACAGACAGCTCTGCATCTTTCATGCCAGGAATGGGTGCTCTAGCAGGCGGGATAAGTGATACTCCCAGCCAAGATATCAGGTCCTAAACCCTGGAGGCTGGGAGTGTTCTGTCATCTGGAAACACACTCTTTGGTCATGTGATGAAGCTAAGGATCTTAGCACTGACCATCCAGACGGGCCCTAAATGCCATGACAAGTGTCCCTAGACGAGGAGGAGGTCACGTGACCAAGAGCAGAGGCTGCAGCGATGTGGGCACAAGCCACGCAAGTGGCATCCCCCAGAGCGGGAGGAGGCAGGCAGCTCAGCTTCTAGCCACTGGAGGGAGCCTGGCCCTGCCCACGTCTCGATTCTGGCCAAGTGGTACTGGTGTCAGTCTTCTGGTGTTCAGAAATGCGAGAGTACACTTCAGTTGCTTTAAGCCATCAGTGTTGTGGTCACTTGGGACACAGGTCCAGGAGGGGTGGCTATGGACCCGTGCACACGGCCCCTGGACACCACAGAGGAGGGCAGGTGGTGCCGCCGGAAGTCCTCTGAACTCCAGATGGGGAGAAAAGTGAAGCGTGATGTTGGAAGTCAGTCAGTATCCCTGGGCCTCAAATTTCCACTCTGTGTAACGACAGTCAAGACAGGGCCCATTCGGTCCACTAAGCACATCTGTGACGTGGACATGGAAGGACAGCAGCCGAGGGGCCGGCTGCCTGGTGACTAGCGTCTGTGACTGACATGAGGAGCCACTTTGCAGAGGACACCCTCCCCAGGATGTGAACGCACATCTCCCCTGCCCTAGGAAGGCTGGAGCCTCGTTCATCAGTCAAATCCCGTGGGACAGTCGTCATCACACCTCCTCGATGTGTCAAGGAGAATTTTATTTTGGGGGCCAGTGTTTCCCTCCAAACTTCCGTGTGCTCATTATGCCAAATCTGCTGTGTCCTCAAAAAATCTTACTGGATGAATCAGTTCTCTTTCCCAATTCACATCCCCACGTTTAAGCAATTGTTTCTCAGGCCTGCACCCAGATGAATGGACGCAGGAAGGCTCTGTCTTCAAGCTCAGAAGAGAAGCTCACGGGAGGGGAATCAGGGAACCATTGAGCCCCGGGCTAAAAGGCCAGGCTCTGGGATCTGAAAACCCAGATGCTGGTAGGCTGTATGCTCCCAGCCAAGCTACACCTTTGCAAAGTCCATTTCTCATCAGAGTGGTGTTAGAAGGGCCCCCAGACCAGCGGCAGCTCTGGCAACTTTTGTGTGACCCATCCTATGATCTTGAGGGAGGAAACCAGAGTCCAGGCAAGGCGCTTACTCTCCTGGGGTCACCAGGGTCTGGGGGGTTGGGGGGATTTGAGCCTGGGTCTCCCACGTCCCTATCCAGCCACTTCCTTTGACACTGCACTTACCCCGGTGTCCAAGTGGTGGCCTGGTCCCTGAGCACTGGCTCAGATCCTACCCCACCCCCTCCCTGCTGTGCTCCGACCCGCCCAGAAGCAGCCTCCAGCTCACCCTGGGGTGGATCAGGCTCTCCCGGTTGTGCAGGGCGCCCCATGTGGCGATCCCGATGGTGACCACTTCCCTTTCGCAGAAGCTGCCACTCAGCTGCCGCACCGCCTCGCCCACCTGCTTCATCACGCCAGTGTGGGACCCCCCGGTTATGACCCAGGCCCCTGGGGAGGAGCAGAGGGACAGCTGGTGCCGTGCAGACTCTGCTCCAAGGCTTTCAAACTCACTGTCAGGTGTGAGCCCCACCACGATCAGGTCTTCCTGTGGCAGTCAGGACCCGTGATGTCCCACGATGCTCAGTTAGGTGGGGGCAGGAAGGCGACCCCGTCTCTGACTGTAGGCCCTGCCCTCACCCCACATCCCTGTTGCCTCCCTCTGTCCTGCTCTCAGGAACACGGCATCTCAGAACTTTCTCTAAATGCTTCTGTTTGGAAGCATCATCTGTGGGGAGCCAACCAGAGCTGTGTCTACACTGTGAGCAAGCCAGATACAGCGGCAGGAAGTGAGTGAGTCTGATCAGACACTCCCCACCTGGCCCGGGCCTGGGCCCAACTCGGTGACCCACAAGGGCTGGCCAGTCCAAAGCCCTGACTCTGCCTTCCAGGGGTCCTCTAGCTTGCCTAGCACTCCCAGGCCTGAACACCACCCGTGGTCTGGGCCTCGGTCCCTCTGTCCCTGCTCTACCTGAGGTCTGGGCCACCTTGAGGAGTCCTCTTCGGAAAACGCTCTTCAGCCTGGGCTTCATGTTGAAGTCCTTGGCCCCGCCGGTCACGGAGTGAGCAGGTTGGGCGCATCCAGGCCCCACTGCTGGGTCATGAGCTGGTAAATCAGGCTGGAGGGAGTGTCCTGGGAGAGGCGGACGTACTGCAGGGAGGTCAGAAGACCCCAGGGGTCAGTGGGTGGCCAACCTAGGCCCCAGAGCCTGGCCACCCTGCCCCTGCCGTGCCAGACAGCCCCAGGCAGGCAGGTGGATGGATGCTCACACTGAGTCCAGATGAAGCAAGAGTGGCTGCCCCCAGGCAGGTCACCAATTGAGAGAAAGGGGAGGCAAGGGCTGAGAAGAGAGGCCGCCGGTGGGGGGGAGGGAGGGGAGCAGCCCCGGGGCCTCTCTGTTGAGGGTGCCCCAGCCTGAGCCCCACAGCCTGACTCCAGTCTCCCCATAAGGCAACGTGGTGATGCATCAACAGCAGCTCATGGAGGGGCGGGGCTTGGAGGTGGTGCTGAGGAAGGCGGTTCTGGGGCCAAGTCTGCCTTGTACAACATGCTTTGTTTAGCCTCTTTGGCCAAGTGGGCAGCGACTCTGAGAAATCGAGGAGGAGGGTCACACCCAGCCAATAAGAGGCTGGGGTCCCAGAACTGCAGCACAGGAACAAGTGACCCCATCAGACCCCTCAGGGCAGAGCTACCCACAAGCTGTCATGGAATCCTTCAGAGGGTGGGTTGAAGCCAGGGGGCTGGGACTCTGATTCAGCAGGGTGGGGGTGGGGCCCTAGTCTGCTTGGCAGCGCTGCTGGCCCAGTGACCACCCTGAGATTCACAGCACCAGAGGGAGACCCCAGCCAGGCCTTGGCCCCCTGCTGTTCTCATCCGCACCCCCGTGCCCCAGGCAGGCCTGGGGCCCTGACCCACCGTGCTCCACCACCTGCAGGGCTCTCACCCCTGCTACTGGCTCTCCCTGCCAGCCCCGAGGCCTCCCCACTGCCCATCACCCCCGCTGGCGAGCCATGTGCTCCCCTGCTCCCTCCTAGCAGTGACAAAGGCCTTTCAGGCCCCCCCTGAGCTTGCCACTGTGCCCCGCCACACCTCTCCTGGAGCCTAGGCAACAAATCCCCTGAGGGCACCATGTAGCTCTATTTGCCAAGCAGAGCCCTCCACCCCACCCCCAGCACTGGGCAGCTGGGTTCTGCAGCCTCTCACTCCCTCCCTAAGGAGGTCCGACCACCACAGTCACCTAGGGTGGGCTCTGGTCCATAGTAAGAACAATGGGGTCATGGAAACCAACCTTTCCCGCTTTCTGGCCCAAGCCCGTGAAGACGATGTCACCAAAGGCGTCTGTTGGCATCTCTCTGACATGCTTTTTCGGGTCCCACTCCTGGTCCTGGAAGGTGTGGGGCCACGTGGCCTCCTCCAGGTGCTTCTCACGTGGGTAGCCGCACTCGCACACCACGTTCCTGCAAAGGCCGAGGGGTCACCAGGGGCAACTGATGCCTGTGCCTCTCCTCAGCAGGGATAAAGGAGGCCCAGCGGAGTCATGACTGGCACCCCAGCCACGGAGTCAGCGAAGACACATAATCGTCAAACTTCTAAAATCTAATGACAACAATCTTAAAAGTCGGAAATGATACTTTACCTGTTGGAGGAAAATAATTGCACAACTGATTTTGAGTCAGAAGCCAGAAATCAATGCCAAGGAAGAATCCACACAACATTTTTCTAAAGATGTAAACTACCAACCCAGAATTCTGTATCCAGCAAAAATATCATTCCACATGAAAAGGACGTCAAGACACTCTCAGATGAAAGAAAACCAGGGAACTGGTCAACAAACAAACTTCCCCAAAGAAGATGGCTAGAGGAAGTTCTCTAAACAGAAAGGAAATGATACAAGGAGGAATTCTGGAACATTAGCATGTTGTCAAGCAGGGGATTTCATCAACCAAACTTCCCCAAGGAGGATGGCTAGAGGAAATTCTCTAAACAGAAAGAAAATGATAAAAGGAGGAATTCCGGAATATTAGCATGTTGTCAAGCAGGGGATTTTTTTAGACACTAACGCCTAGGCCGGCTATCTGTTCTGTAAGTGAATATTGAAATATCTTTGTCAATAGGGTTCAGGTGAGGAAAGATGTGTTAAGATGTGCTCTGTCTCTGGTCAATAACTTGTTGAAAACAAAGGAAGAAGAATGGAAACAGTGAAACTATGGGTGCGTGAATAGACACATTTTCCTCCTCTTGAATTTTCTGAAACATGTTTGACCGTTGAAGCAAAATTGCACCATGACCTAATACGTATGTGGAGGAAATTTTGTAAATGGTTATAATATAAATGGGGAAGGGCAAAGCGTTGTAAAAGGTGGGAATGTTTCTACATTTCCCACAAACTGGTGAATGTCACCACCGGAGACTAGGATGAGTTCCCAATACACGCAGATATCTCAAACCCAGGTCTCCTGCATTGCAGACAGACGCTCTACAGTCTGAGCCACTAGGGAAGCCCATATCAGTAATATGTGATAAGTTTAATATATATAATGTAGTACCTGGAACAACCACTAAAAAGCTATAAAAGAGATAGAGGCAAAAATAGCCTAGATTAAACCAAATGAAACTCTAAGAAAAGTTCAAGTAACCCACAGAAAGGCAGGAAAAGGAAAATAGAGAAATATAAACAAAAAATACAATGGCAAACTTAAGTCCTCATATACCAATGAAAGTGAAAGTGCTGGTCACTCCGTTGTGTCCCACTCTTTGCACCCTCACGGACTATAACCCGCCAGGCTCCTCTGTCCATTCTCCAGGCAAGAATACTGGAGTGGGTTGCCATTTCCTCCTCCAGGGGATCTTCCTGACCCAGAGATCAAACCCGTGTCTCCTGTGTCTCCTGCATTGCAGGGAGATTCTTTACCACTGAGCCACCAGGGAAGCCCCAGAGACTGGCAAAGTGGATAAAAAAATAATAAGATCCAATTATTTGTCATCTACCGAAACCTCACTACAAATACTGTGATCTAGGCTGGTTGGCTCCTCTGTAGCCAACAGGAGCCTAGGACCAACACACACAACTCGAACGGATCACGAAGGCATTCCCCTGGGAGACAAAAGCCAGCCTTGACACATCACTTCGTGAAGGAATCCTCTTATATGACTTTCAGCGCCTGAAACAACTGCAGGAAGGAAGAGCAGACGAGTGATCGCCAGGGGTTATGGATGGTGGGATAGAAGTGACCACTGGTGGGACCATGGGGTCCATCTGCAGTATCTTTACAATTTCTTATACACCTACGGTTATTTCAAAATAAAAAGGTCAAAAATGCACACGATATAGGCTCAAAGCAGAAACATCTAGATCTGAGACTAGAGGGATGCACGTGGCCCCCCAAAGAGAACACCCTGTCATCTCTTTTCAACTGCCACATCCTCCCTTGCCTCCTTTGTCTTGGTAGGTTGAAATCATTTTACTCTTTTAATGCCGTTCTTGGGAGGAGAGAGAGGAGACAGCAACTATGTTCTTCACAGCTTGTTAAATTGGAAATCCACACATTTTTTTAGAGTCCTACTTTAGCTAGTACCAGGTGACCCAGAAGACAAGGTACAAATGAGACCAAATCAAAAAATCTGACAACAGGTGAGACCTGAGCCCAACGACACCAGGGGAAAACACGATGGGACCTAGAGAGAGAAAATGGGTTTCCCTGTAGCTTATGGAATGTGGCCTTAGGGACTCCGACTCTTGACTTCTCAATCATTAAATGAGAGAAAAAAATACATTCTCTGACCCTTCTCCTGCAGAATTTGTGAGGGCCAAATAAGTTCTAGATGAAAGATAACTTATAAAATTTGTGCAGGTTAACTAACCATGCAGAGGACCGAGGCTGAATCAAGAGGCCGAGGCCCACCCTGTGCTCTGTCTCCCGGGCTCCTGAGCTCAGTACCCCTGTCCCACTGCTCAGGCCAGGGAGCACTGGCCCAGCCACTAGGAACTCCAAGCCCACCTTCTTCTATGATTGCTTGTGTGTAGGCATGCTAACTTGCTTCAGTTGTGTCCAGTTCCTTACAACCTTCCAGACCACAGCCCGCCAGCTTCCTCTGCCCATGGAACTCTCCAGGCAAGAGTACTAGAGTGGGTTGCCATACCCTCCTCCAGGGGATCTTTCTGACGCAGGGATCGAAATTGCATCTCTTATGTCTCCTGCATTGGCAAATTGGTTGTTTACCACTACCGCCACCTGGGAAGCTCTCATGACCCTTGGGGGACTCAGATCACTTCTAGACCTGTAGGGCTCCCCTGAGCACCACCCGTGAGCACCTCCATTCAGGTGGGAGGAAGCTGAGTCCCAGGGTGGGAAGGGAGCCGCCAGGACAAGGACTCCTAAGGCCACCCCAAACTTTCTCATAAATTGTAACAGCCTAGAATAGACCACACCCTCCCCTCCTCTCTTTCAACCATCCCCCAGTGAGATTAGGTCTTCAGTCGACAGAGTGTTCCCAAGCCTGACACAGAGCAGGAAACTACAGATTGTTGACCCAGAAGCTGGATGATGAGAAAACTTCCATAGCACTCTCGGCCCATGCGGGTGAGTGGGGCTCCGCCCCCTTTCCCCTCCCCTCACCAGCACCTCCGGACACATGAGGAGGAAGCTGCCACACTCAAGAAACAGCCCGCCCCCGCCCCCACCCCCACACAGCCCCTATGGCTGTTCCTCGCAGGGGTCCTGGTACCAAGAAAGGTGTTTCAAAAGGTTCAGAGCCAAACATATCCTGAGTGCCATTCCTTCAAAGAGGGACAGAAACACTGAACAAGAAAGGAGCCCCATTTCTGTCTCAGAGACAAATACCCCAACCCTCACTGACCCCTGTGGATGTTTCTCTGCTATTTGTTCAGAATTCAGAGGACAGGAGGGGCCGAGGTTGGACAGATGGCACCCCTTGAACCTCGACCAACCAGACCCGGGCTCCACAATAACCTTCTTCAAAGGGTTTTGGAGCCAGTGACTCTTGCAAGGAAACCTGGGGCTACTGTTGTGAGCCTACTTTAAAAACTAAAATCGGGAACTCAGTGCAAAGCCCTCTGCACATGGTCAGAGCAATCGGCCTAAACTTGAACTCTGATCACTACTGAATACAACCTTGAGGCTGTCAGCTGGATTATGATGGCAAACTTCTCTGATGCGGGGGTCCCCCATGGCCTCCGAGGAGGAAGGAGGGCTGTCGTCTGAAGAGGAGCCAGGCTGGAGCGTGAACCCCCAAATGGGGCACTTTTTGTGACAACATCCCAGCACATCCCAGGAGGAACAGCATCATCGTCGGTGATCATGCACCTCTGGCTCCAGATTATCATCCTCTTCCATCACCCAGACATGGCATGCCCCTCCCTTCTGTATTGTTCACAGTCTGAGCTGGATGCTGGCTATCTGTCTAGTGGGGGAGTAAAAAAGTGACTCAACCACGGTCAGAGCTCAGAACTCATCCGAGAAAACCTCAAAGCCACATAATAGCAGCGCAGCAGCAAAGACAAATAGATAGTGTGGTGGAGGGAGAGGTTACATCCTGGATGTGGTCAAGGAGGGTCCATGGTGGAGGCAGCATCATCAGGTGACAAAGTGGAAGTGAGGCCTGTTTCCTGCAGACTGAGGATTAGGGTGCATCTGGAGGGGAATGCTCCGAGCACCCCAGGCTGGAATATACACTGGAACTGTCCTCTGCTGAGGCTCAGTCAGCCCTTCCCTGGTCAGCTACTCCATGTGGAAGCAAAATGTGCTAGTCGGTCAGTCATGTCTGACTCTGTGACCCCATGCACTATAACCCACCAGGCTCCTCTGTCCATGGAATTCTCCAGGCCAGAATACTGGAGTGGGTTGCCACTCCCTTCTCCAGGGGATCTTCCCAACCCAGGGATCAAATCCGGGTCTCCTGCAAGGCAGGCAGATTCTGTAGTGTCTGAACCACCAGTGGAAACAGAACAAGCCACTCACCCAGCGTCAGACAGCTTGGAGCTTTCCACAAAGTATATGCATTCTTTCTTCTTGATGTTGTCAGGAATCCATGAACTCAGGTTTCCTAGCTGAGGGTAAAAAGGTCACAGAGAGATTCTCAGGCAGTTAGATCAGTGCCAAAAGCCACACCCCACACTTCATTCAGGCCTACCCGTGCGCCCTGACACCCTTCAGGGTCTTCCTTCAGAGACAGGACACCAAGCCCTCCCCCACCACCTGCCAGAGACCCTCAGATGCAGACCCCAGAGGGAGGAGGGAACCTGGGGAACCGCTCCTCCCGGGCCCCTGGGATTCCACAGCCCTTTACAGTTTGTCGGTCAGCACTGCCTTTCTCAGGAACAGCAGTGTTATGCAAAGGTGACCACATCCGTGGGAGCAGGGTGAGACATGAGACACCAGGGTGAGACGTGAGACACCATCTTCACACCCAACCAGTGGTGTGTGACATTCAAATGTCACAAGCCTGCCTGGGGCTTTCCGTGCAGCCAACTCAGGCCTCAGCTGGTGCCCGGGCCTTCCTTGTTGGGTAAAGGATGCAAAGGCATTGCACAATGAGGCAGATGGGTGCAGGGGCTTACCCAGCACTTCCCAATTGGAACTGGGACAGGAACCAACCCAGGGGCACGGACCCGGGCCCCCAGTGCTCTCTCCAAGCCCCCCCTGCTGGGTTGCAGTCCCCAGCTACACTAGGTGGTCACTGTGCCCCACCAGGGCCCTGGCGGACCCAGTGACCCTAGACCTACCTCTTCACAGCTGCTGAAGAGGCACTGCGGCCTCCTGCTCCTGCAGAGGCTGGTGCTGCTCCGCCGGAGGTTGGGGACCATGGCCAGGTTGGCCACCCTCCTGGGCTGCACCCCAAAGCCAATTTCCCCCTGGAGCTGGCCCGATCCTGACGCCGCTTCACCAGTGACTCCATCCCGATGCCCGGCTCAGGCTCCGCAGAACGGGCTTGGTCCTGCTACCTCAAAATAAGCTTCTCTCTGGCTTTCAAAGCCAGGAGGCCTGGAAGTGAGGTAGGAGGTGGGTGGGCCTCAAGGTGAGCAATTAGACATTTTGAGAAATTCTCCTTCTAACATCTCAAGGAGAAGTTACCTTGGCAGGAGCAGAGAAGAGCTAAGCTCTGATGGAATAAAAGTAGGACAACCACAGTTTTTGTCCTTGAGGTCAAGGAGACTCCCCCCAACTCCTCTGCACAAGCACGGAAATGTTTGGTGGGGGTCCAAAAGGAAGGAGCACTAGCCCATAATATGTCCTGTCAACCTCTCAGAGACCCTCGTGCTGGAATCCATCTTGGCTAGAAGATGCACCCACACATAGGGGAGGGCCCTGAGTCAGCCCAGATATGGGCAGAAAGTAGGATAATCTGCCAGAGGAAAACAAATCGGCCCAGAAAACGGCCCTTTAAGCGATCTCAGCTGCCCCCGCTGCACACAATTCTGTGAAGCTGACCATGTGTCTATTCACAAGTACCCTGTTCTTAATATACACTTTAGTTGGCCCACTGCTTTTCGTCTCTTTGCTGATTTCTTTCTTCCAAATAGTCAAGAACCGAACCACTAGTTACTGACTCTAGCCACTGGCCCCTGGTGGTCCAGTGGTTAGGTTTCATTGCACCCATCGTCACAGCCCAGGTTCCATTTCCGGTCAGGGAATGAGATCCCACTTGAAGCTGTCACACCCCAAGACCACCCAAGGTGAGAAGCCAGCCCCCGGGCTGCTGCAGTGGGCCAGGGGGGCTGAGCCAGGTGTTTCCTCCTGTGGGGCCCCACTGCCTTCTGGTTTGCACCTTTTTCTGACTGCCCGGGCTCTGGCCTCATCAGGTGTGGGCAGTCTCGAGGCACGTGTACAGCCACGGGGCTCAGGCACCCATTCACCCTCTTGGGTCACCAAGACCAGAGAAAGAGCACCATGCCCACCCCCACTGCTCCTGTATGCCCGGTGATGCCCAGGAGCCCAAGACCAGGGGAGAAACTGCCCGGTCCTCACACGCAGTGCTCATGATGGGGTCCCAGCCCCCTGCTTCCAGACATGGGTCACTTCTTCTGTTTTTCCAGAAGGAGAAAAGCCCCCACTGCCCACAGAGCTCATTTTGGGAGTGGCAGAGCCTTGCACTCTGTGATGCAGCCCCTCCAAGTAGAACAGATCCTGTTTTCTGAAACCCTTGCTCTGACCCAGTCTCCATCACTGGGGCCTCGGTAAGGAGTATGACTACTTCCCTCAGGTTACGAATGTGAAAATAAATACATGCAGACCCCTCGAGCTTCCCTGGAGACACGATGCCCACAGTGACATCTCATGACATCACCCATATCACCCAAGGTGTCATCCAGGGGGCCCCCACTGCCACCGGCTGCTCCAGGGGTGTGAACAGGGGCAGAGGATGGGTCATGAGGTCTCCCTCCCTCTCCCACCCCAAAGCCCTTTCTGGCCACATCGCCCTCCCTCTTACAAGACAGTCACTGACGGTCACTGATAGTCCTTTCTCTGCCCATTGTGGTGTCCAGCATAGGTGGCCCCAAAATGTGCCTCAGAGACATATTGATTATTTTGAATTTAAAATTTTAAGAAGAACTGACCCATTGGAAAAGACCCTTATGCTCAGAAAGATTGAAGGCGGGAAGAGAAGGGGATGACAGAGGATGAGGTGGTTGGGTGACATCATTGACTCAAAAGACATGAGTTTGAGCAAGTTCCAGGAGTTGGTGATGGACAGGGAAGCCTGGAATATTGCAGTCCATGGAGTCGTGAAGAGTCAGACACGACTGAGCAACTGAACTGAACGAATTTTAAGGATGAGATGTTAGATAGCATCACTGACTCAATGGACAGGAACTTAAGCAAACTCCAGGAGATAGTGAAAGACAGGGAAGCCTGGCGTGCTGCAGTCTATGGGGTCACAAAGTTGGATACTACTTAGCAACTGAACAACAGACAAAAATTCCTTAAGAGACAACCAACGAAAGAGGGCCACTCTTACCCTCCCTTCTGTCTCCTTGGGAGCAGGGCATAAACCTCTCCTGTGAGAGGTGCATCCCTGCACCCAGAGACAGAAGGACCCTATCACCAGAGATGCAGACTCAGAGCCAAGAAGCCTTGTAAACCAACCTCGCGACTTTTTTCATTGACTAAAGCCCAAATTCTTTAGATCCTCCACTCACTGGGTACCCCAAACTCAAGTTTCACTGCCCTGTCAATTCTTCACTGGTGTATTGTTTCTTTCTCTAAATAGTATAAAAGCTGCCTGCTTTGCCCACTTCTTAGGTCCCAGTCCTATGGGACCTCCAGATGCATGAAATTAGTTTCTTTTTGCTAATCAGCTTTGTGTCAGTTTTACTATTATTAGATAAGAATCCAAGACAGGCAGGGGAGGAAGTTTCCCCTCCCAACAGCTTTCATCTAGCTTTGACACGTGGTCACTGTGCTCTGGTGGAGGGAGGCTGGGATCTGCCAGGGAGCGAGGTGCCTGCCATCACCTGGCCTCCCTGGCCTACCCTCTTCTGGGCCACTCAGTTCAGTGCTGGGCACTTGGAGCACTTGGGGTCAGGGCTCAGGCCACCTCTCACCTCTTTGTCCTCACTCCTCCTCCTGGGCAGCTCCTGCCCCCTTGCTTCCAGGCCAGGGTCACTCCCAGACACACCCATACCTGCGGAGAGGAAGGGAGCCAAACCTCCCTCCCATGGAGGCACCGTGACAACACAGGACACTGTTTCCAGGAGTGGGTGCTGATGTTACAGACACCTACAGATGCCCAGGCAGCTTTGGAACTGAGCAACGTGCAGAGTGGAAGAGTTCAGAGGAGTGCTAGAAAAAGCCTCCATCACCACGGACAGACAGAATGAGCGCTGCGACGGCTCGGGACAGGGGAGCTGTAGGGAGTGCCCCAGCCTCCTTCGAGAAACCTATGTGGTCACCAGCAGATGTTAGTAGAAAGCAGGATGGGGAAGGCCATTCTGATGAGTCTCAGATGGAAACAGGAACCATGTTATTGCAAACTGAAGGAAAGGCAATTGTGTTATAAAGAGGTAAAGAGCTCGGTGAGCTGCTTCTTTCCTGGTGTTTTATGGAAGACAGAACTTGTGAGTGATGAAAGTTGACCAAGGAAACATGTAGGCAAAGGTTGAAAGTGCAGCAAAGCTTGTCTTGAGTACTTACAGCAAAATGCCAGAAGAGAGAAACGACCTAGAGACAGACTTCTGATCACAAAGGACTCAGAGCTCAGAGAGCTGGGAGATGCTCAGCCTATTGGCACAGAAAGGGTTGAGAAAGCTTATTCAGGGAAGAACACAGAGGGTATGGCTGGACTTGCTCGGGACAGAGGTGGGCTGGCTGTTTCCATCCAGCAGGGAGACTAGATGGCATCTCAACAGAGTCAACAGAGGCCAGGACTTGCCTCCATGACAAGGGAGGATGGGCCCCAAGGCATCTCAGGGCTCAGGGGGCTGCCCTCCCAGCACAGGCCCAGAGGGAAAAAGCACACAGGGCAGAATGCTCTCCTGGGCCCCAGCTGCCCTGCATCCTACCCATCTTGGCCTCCTCAGCAGCCCCAGGAGTGGCCTGGTGTGGCACGGGGTGACCCTGTACGATGGCCTGCACACTGACCAGTGCTGTCTCTGACCAGGGATGTGCACACCCCCAGGGCTCGGGGCGGGAGAGTACACGTGGTTACTTCCACTCAGAGTTGAAGGATGGAGGTGCCCAAAGCCCGTGGCAGAGGGCAATGTGTGGGGGCAGGGCTGCCCCAGACCAGAAGAGCCCCTGGCCTGCGATTCCAGCCCGGGAGGGTGCAATGGGCTCCGCACAGCAAAGCCGCGGGGCAGGACCATCCCCCAGTGTGCTTTAAGGCTTTGGGCTCACTTAGGACCTGTCACCCCGCCTTCTTTCCCACTTCCCCTTTCAGAATGGGAATACTCACCCTCTGCCTGGCCTTCCACTCTGTTCTGGAAGCACACAGCTTATTGCAAACAAGCAGGTTCCTATAAGGGGGCCTTCCCACGGCAGGTATGTTGCCCACATCCTCTGTTGTACATTTCCTGAGTGGTTTTACATACGTGAAACCCCACCTCCACCACATGGAAGATGTTTATTACTTGATGATCATAAGCATGTAGTCCCCAGACCTACTGGAGCCTGAGGACTGAGATGCCAGCCCCTGAGACCCTGCCCTGTTGCCATCACCACTGAGAGATCAGAGAGCTGTGCACGAGCTGATCACATACCCTGTGATCACTGCCCCCTGCCTCAATGCCCTGGACTTTAAAAATGCTTTGCTGAAGCCTTCAGGGGTTCCAGATTTGGAGAGCACAAACTACCCATCTGTCCTTGTTCAGCCCTGCGGTAAACCTTTCTCTGCTCCAAAGCCAATGTTTCAGTTCCTTTGGCCTCCCTCTGTGTCCATCAAGCATGTGAACTGGAGCTCAGTGCCACTGACTGGTTCCCCAGGCTCACGGCTGGAGAGGACTATGCCCCAGGGTGAATCCACCTCGGTCTCCCCACATCTGATTTAGGGGAGACTTTGGAGTGGATGATGGAGTGAGTTAAGATTTGGGGGCTGTTGGGATGGAGTGAGTGTATTTTGCATGCGGGAAGGACATAATTTTGGGGGGCCAGAATGGGATGGTCTATGTTCCCCTAAAATTTCTATGGGGCCATTTAGGAGGTGGTTGGGTCAGGAGGGTGGAGCCTACATGGGATCAATGCCCTTGTAAAAGAGACCCCCAAGAGCCCCCGGCCTCTTCCTCCACGTGAGAACACAGGAGTCTGCTCCCAAAGTGGGCCCTCACTGACCATGCAGTCTTGGCCATCCAGTCTCCAGAACCACCAACCACAGTCTTGGATGGCCAGCCTCCAGAACTGTGAGAAATAGACGTCTGCTACTCATGAGCCACTGAACGTGGTCTTCATATAGCAGCCAGGATGCACTGAGACACGCAGTGAGCGGCGCTGGCCCTGGGTCTCAGGAGCTGCCTGGCACACCACTCGTGGCAAAGGGGGCTTATGCTTGAGTGGCCTTTACAGGGCCACCTGCTGTCCTAGTCAGCAGCTCGCCAGGCCTCACAATCAGCTTCTCAGGGGAGCAGATCAGCAGGAAATGTTCCAGGTGCCAGAAGAGGAAAAGAAGGCTCTGAGAATCTCACAACTGGGCAGCTAATCTGTAAGGAACAGGGCTCAGTCCTGCAGCCAGGGTCCCCAGCCTCCAGGATCTACTGCCTGACAACCAGAGGTGGGGCTGATGCAATAATGATAGAGACAGAGGGCACAAATAAATGTAATGCACTTGAATCATTCCAAAAACATTCCCCCATCCCAGTCCGTGGGGAAATTATCTTCCACAAAATAGGTCCTTGGTGACAAAAGGTCAGGGACCACTGTTCTACGGGACAAGTGACAGAAGGAAGAGCAATAAAGGACTTGGTCTCAAGAAACTCAAGTGCGTTTGCCCAGATTCACAGTTTTCGGATTCACAGATGCCCATCTCAGCACACTCAATAGAGGCTTGTGCACATCTTCTCAATCCCAGCTGCCAACCAGTCCCTAGGAAACGTGTCAAACACCATTCTATACACTCATCTGACTTTGAAGGGCAAAGCCATGTGTAACCACTCCCATGCCTAGCCGCAGGGGGAGTCTGGCCTGACCCCCGCTTCCTCCCCTCTACCCACACCCCCCACACCACACCCAGACCCTTGCCCAACAGTCTAGGCCCTGGGAGAGTCCAGAAAATCAGGCTGACAATAAACTTGCAACCCCCGCATCAAACCTTCTCTGGGGTTCTTCTCCCCAGAATCAGTCCATCAGTTGCTCTCTTCACATATCACCTAAAAGCAAATTTGGCCACCCTGTTTTATAGCAAAAATTCTCCAAGGGCAATTAGCAACCTCAGATATGCCAATGACACCATTCTAATGACAGACATTGAAAAGGAACTAAAGAGCCTCTTAATGAGGGTGAAAGAGGAGAGTGGAAAAGCTGGCTTAAAATTCAACATTCAAAAAGCGAAGATCATGGCACCCAGTCCCATCACTTCATGCCAAATAGATGGGAAAACAATGGAAACAGTGACAGATTTTATTGTCTCAGGCTTCAAAATCACTGCAGACAGTGACTGCAGCTACGAAATTAAAGACACTTGTTCCTTGGAAGAAAAGCTATCACAAACCTAGACAGTGTATTAAAAAGCAGAGATACCACTTTGCCAACAAAGTTCTGTATAGTCAAAGCTATGATTTTTCTAGTAGTCATGAACAGATGTGAGAGTTGGACCACAAAGAGGGCTGAATGAGGAAGAATTGATGCTTTTGAACTGTGATGTTGGAGAAGACTCTTGAGAGTCCCTTGGACTGCAAGGAGATGAAACCAGTTAATCCTAAAGGAAGTCAATCCAAAATATTCATTGGAAGGACTGACACTGAAGCTGAAGCTCCAGTACTTAGGCCACCTGCTGCAAAAAGCCAACTCATTAGAAAAGACCCTGATGCTGAGAAAGTTTGAGGGCAGGAGGAGAAGGGGGCAACAGAGGATGAGATGGTTGGATGGTATCACCAACTCAACGGACATGAGTTTGAGCAAGCTCCAGGAGATGGTGAAGGACAAGGAAGCCTGGTGTGCTGCAGTCCATGGGGTTGCAAAGAGCTGAACATGATTTAGGGATGAGACAACAACAACAATTAGCACAGGTATGTTGCCGTTGCTGCTGCTGCTGCTGCTGCTAAGTCACTCCAGTCATGTCCGGCTCTGTGCGACCCCATAGACAGCAGCCCACCAGGCTTCCCCGTCCCTGGGATTCTCCAGGCAAGAACACTGGAGTGGGTTGCCATTTCCTTTTCCAATGCACGAAAGTGAAAAGTGAACGTGAAGTCGCTCAGTCATGTCTGACTCTTCACGACCCCATGGACTTCAGCCTACCAGGCTCCTCCATCTATGGGATTTTCCAGGCAAGAGAACTGGAATGGGGTGCCATTGCCTTCTCTGATGCCCACTTATGAGATCTCCTGTAAAAACAGTACTGCCATACTGAAAAACAAACAAACAAACACCATCTATTCATCAGTCAGTTCACGGTATGTTCTGTACTCTTCTGACTTTCAGATTCAAAATATCTAGGAAGCCAAGGAAGTTACAAACTACAGAGGCCCTAGATTTCTCTGGGCCTTGCAACAGTGTTCCAGGCAGAACGTAAATTCTCATAATAAAATACAGTATTTTTAAGAAGTTTCAATTTCAATTTGAATTTGTTTTGTTTTGTTTTTGGAGGAACTGTATTAAAGCCAACTGAGTATATTATGCACACAGTTCAAAAATCACATGATTTAACATAAAACAGGAGAGTCAGAATAAATCCTCTGCTTGTAGCAGGCTACATTCAACCACATACGTGGAATGACTGTCCTTTTCTAAGAAAAAGTCTGAAGAGTAAGTGATTGGGCAACCCTCAGAGAGGACAAGTGAAAGTGAAATCGATCAGTCATGTCCAACTCTTTGCGACCCCATGGACTGTAGCCTACCAGGCTCCTCCATCCATGAGATTTTCCGGGCATAGGTACTGGAGTGGGTTGCCATTAAGAATGCCTTAAATGGGCTCTGAGCACAGTAAGATTTTCAATAATTCTCTTATAGTTTGGAGTTTGAGGGGATCTCTGGGCTTCTTAGGTGGCTAATTCAAATATAAATCACACTGTCCAAACGTTCAGGAAGGCTCCTGGAACACCACATTTCAGCAGTTCAGGTTTGTCAGCCCGGTGGAGAGAGGGCACCCACCTCACACAACAAACCTGCTCATTCTACATTAATCAACAGTTTTCTCATTGCGTTCTGCATTTGCTTAGTGTAATGAAAAAAACATTTAAATTGCTATTTAGAATATAAAACACTGTAGTTCTTACAAATGGCAAAGTTATGCTGGGTCATAGTTTAGGGTATTAAGGCTGTTATTTACAGAATAAAATTCATTGCTGCTGCTGCTAAGTCGCTTCAGTCGTGTCCGACTCTGTGCAGCCCCATAGATGGCAGCCCACCAGGCTCCACCGCCATTATCACTACACAAATATTGAACAAGAATGTTCTATATTCAAAGATAAAGTTGCCACAGGGGACTGTTGATATAGGAAATATGGCTGGAGCAATAGGATGCATATTAAAATTCATATATTGAAAAGAAAAAATGTACTTAACAGGGATATTTAATATTCCAAGAGCATCAACTAGAATTGTTAAGGTCATATTTGCTGACATCTCAGTTATAACACTCCATTTTCAGTGCCTTCAGTTCCATCCAAAAATTGTCTGCAGACCCCAATCTACTGTATTTTACGAGGCCTCTGTTGACAAATGATTTTTTGGTAATGTTCAACATATTGAAACTATCAGGAAAAAGACCAAAGGCCAATTTGAGTATTTGCCCTCACAGGCCCAACAAATTTTGAAATGAATAGTAGGGATTTAGAGAAAATTTTTAGAGAAGGCAATGGCACCCCACTTCAGTGCTCTTGCCTGGAAAATCCCATGGATGGAGGAGCCTGGTGGGCTGCGGTCTATGGGGTCCACAGAGTCGAACACGACTGAAGTGACTTAGCAGCAACAGCAGCAGCAGCAGCAGCAGCAGCAGCAGCAGCAGCAGCAGCAGAGAAAACTCTGAAAGGAAATGACTTCCAAGCAGAGAGAGAATCTGACCACTAGGCCTGAATATAGCAGCCACATGCACACCTACAAATGTCACCCAGCACAGAACACTGACAAAATGTGAAGCTGTGGCCCTGGAGAGGAGTCGGGGGCTGACAGGAGCACCGGGTGAGTGCTCCCATGAGGACTCACCCAGACAGGGCTCCTCCTGGTACCCTGCCCTCCCCATCCCAGAAGACTCACCGGTAAACAGAACCACGTGTTGGTCTGGGCACACCGGCTGCAGCCTGTGTGCGCCCCCTCTCCACTCCTCTAACCCTGTAGCTGCTCCCTGCGCTTCTCCTCCAGCATCCTTTGAAATCCTGGCTGTGACAGCACTTTCAAGACTAAAAATAGCCACACGCGGGTGAGGGGCAAAGGAACCGCCAACTGCGGAACTGGGCCGGGAGGTCTTTGGGGCGGGGGTCAGAGGAAGAGCCTGAGATGGCCAAGTCCCAGATGTCCCCTAGTCGCGACACGGCGCCTCCGGACAGACCGCACCCAGCCGTGATGCAGCGCCTGCGCCCCGCGCCGCAGCCCAGCGGACACCCGCACCCTGCCAGTCGCCTGCCTGCCGCAGCAGTCCCGCACCCGCGCTGCAGCCCCGCACCGCAGCCCGAGCCTGCCCAGCCCTCTGCACCCCGGCGCACTCACACTTTGGAGCTTGCTGCAGTCTTCCCCGACCCCCAGCTCCCGTCCCCGTGCCCGGACCCAGCCGCATCCCTTGGCACACATATCCCAGCCTGGGCTCCGACCCTTGTGCCGGCCCGACCCTCCCCCTGGATCCTGGGGCATCCTCCCCTTGATACGCGCCTCCGAAGCTCCTCGGTTCCCTCCACCCAGGGACGGCATGGGCATGCGTACCCACCGGCTGAGAGAGGCTCGCGCTCCAGCGTCACTCGCCCCGCCGCTGCAGCTGAGCAAGACCGCAGCCCTGGCCCCGCGGGGCCCCCGCAGCGTGCTCCCCGTCACGGCTCCGGAGAGTGCAGTCTGCCCCGTCCCGCACTCCAGACCAGAGCCCAGGAGAGACTAGCCCTCTGGAGCGCGGCCCACCTCCCCAGATCCCCTCCCAAGAGGCTAGCGCTAAGTGTGAACCCAGAGGAAGCGATTCTCATCAAGTCTTAACTGCAGGGAGGTAGGTCGCAGGACTGGACGGGGCTGTGTTGGAGAATGGGGGCTGGGAGACTGGGTGAACCACTTCCCCTACTGGTCTGCTCCTGCCCTCCCCAATCTTCCTAGGGGCCCCAAGCCAGGAGCCCATTCCCTGTAAGGCAGGATCCAAGGCGCCAGGAGGAGCTCCGCACAGGGTTCACCCCAGCAGGCCCATAGGTGCCTCATCTCCACCCTGGCTGCACCTTCCCAGTCCCCCTGCCTGGAGCACAGAGAGGACTGAATGCTGACTCCCGAAAAACTGATCGAAGCTTTTCCTGCAACCCCAATTTCCCTCACCACAAGTCTCTCACCCCACAGCAGCTCTGCCCTCTCCTTCCTGGCTGCCACCCCAATGCGGCCTCATGACCTAGGGAAGTGAACAGGGTCCTGTGCCTCCTCTGATTGCAGGGCCAGTGGCTGCCAGCTGACCCTCATTTCCTCCTCTGGGTGCATGGACGCAGTGTCCAGACTCCTGCCTAGCGCACCATCCTCTGGAGGGCCTTTCGCCTCCATCTGCCTACTCCCCCTGGATCCTGGGGCATCCTCCCCTTGATACGCGCCTCCGAAGCTCCTCGGTTCCCTCCACCCAGGGACGGCATGGGCATGCGTACCCACCGGCTGAGAGAGGCTCGCGCTCCAGCGTCACTCGCCCCGCCGCTGCAGCTGAGCAAGACCGCAGCCCTGGCCCCGCGGGGCCCCCGCAGCGTGCTCCCCGTCACGGCTCCGGAGAGTGCAGTCTGCCCCGTCCCGCACTCCAGACCAGAGCCCAGGAGAGACTAGCCCTCTGGAGCGCGGCCCACCTCCCCAGATCCCCTCCCAAGAGGCTAGCGCTAAGTGTGAACCCAGAGGAAGCGATTCTCATCAAGTCTTAACTGCAGGGAGGTAGGTCGCAGGACTGGACGGGGCTGTGTTGGAGAATGGGGGCTGGGAGACTGGGTGAACCACTTCCCCTACTGGTCTGCTCCTGCCCTCCCCAATCTTCCTAGGGGCCCCAAGCCAGGAGCCCATTCCCTGTAAGGCAGGATCCAAGGCGCCAGGAGGAGCTCCGCACAGGGTTCACCCCAGCAGGCCCATAGGTGCCTCATCTCCACCCTGGCTGCACCTTCCCAGTCCCCCTGCCTGGAGCACAGAGAGGACTGAATGCTGACTCCCGAAAAACTGATCGAAGCTTTTCCTGCAACCCCAATTTCCCTCACCACAAGTCTCTCACCCCACAGCAGCTCTGCCCTCTCCTTCCTGGCTGCCACCCCAATGCGGCCTCATGACCTAGGGAAGTGAACAGGGTCCTGTGCCTCCTCTGATTGCAGGGCCAGTGGCTGCCACTGACCCTCATTTCCTCCTCTGGGTGCATGGACGCAGTGTCCAGACTCCTGCCTAGCGCACCATCCTCTGGAGGGCCTTTCGCCTCCATCTGCCTCTGCCTCTCTGCAAAGCTGCCAGGTGCGTTGACTAAAGTGCCCTAGGTGCATTGGCCAATGGCTGGCCCCTGTCTCGCTCGCCCGCCACCCAGAGGTTTCCAAGCAGCTTGGGGTTAAGTATCAGAACCCATCAGAGCTCCTCATACAGCACTGGATTGTTTTCTCAATGTACTTTGAAGATGACTGGAGTCTCTCTTCCAAGGTGGTTGACACCAGCAATGATGGATGTTACCCAACAGCTCTGGTCTGCAGGGCTGCCCACTGCAGGGGCACAGGCTCCATCTGCCACAGCTGCATCCTCAGAGCAGCAGGAGCTCAGTGAGTGGCCATCACAGCGGTTATCCTGCTACACAGACAGCCACAACCCCTAAGAGGCATCTCAGACCCTAGTCAACAGGCGAAGGAAGCAGAGACCCACCCGTGTCCACAGCTGCTTGTCAGCAGCTCTGTCCACACTCTCGCCCAGGGCTCCTTCCCCGATGCCCTCTGGCCCGAGGGTCATCTCACGTCTAAAAGCATACTAAAAGGAAGTTAATATTTCATGACACAGCAGTAACTGCAGAGCCGTCGGACAGGCTGGCTTTCATTTCCACGTATCCCAGGGCCTCCATGGGAACATCACTTAAGGCCGAGTATCTCATGAACCAGGCTTCTGACAAAACATTTGTGCCCATAGTGTCCCCCCTGGGGCTCCTTCCCTTCTAGAAAACCACATATTTCACAAGCAGGTCATGCTCCATTGGCCAGACACCACTGCAAAAGCAATTATGAAACATCTTTTCCATAAAAATAAAAAGCAGGAACCATAGAGTACAAGATCATCGGGTACTGATCCTGACTGAGGGGTGTTTCAAGTTCAGATAAAGGAAATGCAAAGTGGAGGACTTTGTTCCAGCACAGACATCATGCCAAAAACATAAAGCCCCTGCTCTCCAGCCAGAGAAAACCACAGTCACTGAAAAGGTTACTAACATGGCGTGCCCTTGTGAATAGTACATTGAAATAGAGAAACAAGGCTGTTGGCTCCTTGGAGGAGGAGCTGGGTAGGGTTGGCAGAGGAAGGCAGGGAGAGTCCGGGGGCTGGGAGTCCCAGCCCCTAGACATGGTCTGTCTGTGGTGAGGCTTCATGAGAAGCCTATAGAGGGGCTACAGACTTTTTTATAGGGGGCCAGATGGTAAATTATTACCTCCATTTGAACTACTCAACTCTGTCCTTGCAGCCAGAGAGCAGCCATTGGCAAAACACAAGCAGGTAGGTCTGACTGTGTGCCAATAAAACTTTATTTACAAGAACAAGCAGAGGGCCTGGCTATGTGCCAATAAAACTTTATCTACAAAAACAGGCAGTGGCTGGATCTGGCCTATGGGCTGTAGGTTGCTGAACCCTGGTCGAGAGAGAGGAGGAAGAGTAGTGGGCCTAATGCTGGGGGACAACATTGTTTTCCTTCATCACTTCATCGATGAGGTCAACAGATGGCCTCCACCCTAAAAACGTCTAATCAGAAAAGACTGTCCATGGAAGTAAGTGGGTGTGGTGTGCTGTCCAGGAGGGTAAAGACTGTGGACACCCTAGTGGCTGAGTACCATTCCAGAAAGTTCTACCAGATTGCCCATACATTCTGCAGTGACAGTGATGAGAATGGAGGTAGAAATGACCCTGACAGTCAGGACATGAAATAAAATGAATAAACACAGCCCACTCTTCTCTCTACAAGTCCTTTCTGTACTTTGCCACAGAGTCCATCTGTCCATCTTGATGGCTTTCTGCATTGGCCAGGGTCACTGTCAGCAGAGGAGGGCAGAAAGGCTCAATCACTCAGCCTGGGCCCCCCAAAATCTAAGCACCATGCTAAGTTCCCACATCTGTTTGCAGACTTTGTGATCCAGTGTGGGAGGAAATCTTTTCACCCCCAGTGGATGATGAGGGAGCAGTGACTTGGAACCTGCCAGAGCTGGCATCAAAGGCACCTGCAGACCCTGCATGCTCGTTAGTCAGCCAGCCCACGGGCACCTCCTGAAGCCTTGCTACAGGGAGACCATGTCTAGGTGCTGGGTCTCCAGGGAGAAGAGCCCAGGCCTGTAGTCCAGGGGGAGAACGGCATAAAGCACAAGGGACATGATAAACATTGAGGTCAGCAGGGCAGGAACTGGAGGTCACAGGGTTGGTGGGAGTAGCTGGGAAGACCTTTCTCAGCAGGGTGGATAGAGGAAGTGATCCACTTTTTGAGGAAGTGATGGATCAAGCCACAACAATCAATGAAAGGCATCTGGATTCAGGGAAGAGCAGATGCAAAGGCCCTGAGGTGAACTCAAGTCGTATGTTTGAGGACCATCAGGAAGTGCGCCAGGAGAGTGTGGCGAGATGAGGGGAGAGGTGGGGCTCATCACGTAGGGCCTTGGGGCCCCTGAAGTGGGTCCCCTGGTCTGATGCAATGTGTGGGACTGATCCTGTGCTGGTGGGTCAAACCATAGTGAGCCCCAAGACTGTGGTACTGGCTGAGTGCTCACAAGCAGGAAGCTGAGCCCAGACCCAGAATGTGTCCATCCTGCTGGAGCACATCACTGCCCAGTCTCTCTGAGGGACGATGCCGTGTTCAGCCTCCATCCTAGCCACCATGGCCACACCCTGTCTGACCCACCACCAGCACCAGGCTGGCTGAGGAAAGAGACTGACGGCCATCAATGGGCTGTCTCCCTGCTGTCCAGTGCCTCATCCATGGTGGGTGCCCAGCGGCCTCATGGCGGGGTACGAGCATCTCCACCCAGCAGCGCACACCTACCACTCCTTCCAGACCTCCCTGCCCCAGATTCTCCATCTCTCTCCTTTTGGTCCCCCCACCACCAGAGAGTCAGGCCATCCCTACCCGTCTGTGAGTCCACGCACAATCCAGCGTCAGAACACTGCCCTCCACACAGAGCAGAGGGACAGGAGCTCCACGCGGCGGCCAGGACCCTGGACCTCTTGCTCACCTACAGGTCTTGCTGGTGTGCCAAGTTGGCAAGGCTGTTTCCTTTCATTGTTCCTATACCTGGTAACCTTGAGACATGAGGGTCGTCACCCTGGACCAAGATGGGGACCGCTCACTACTGGCTGGAAAAGTGGTGGATCCACAGCTCCCTGATCCCTCTCGGTACCATGTGCACCCACGGCACAGGCAGCGAGCATCCACAGAGCCCTCCGAGTCGCTCCTGTGAAATTTGGGCGTGGGGGCGCTGATGCATATGTGTCCGTGCCATGAGGAATAAACCGCCCTTTGCCTCTGACCCAGGAGTGGCAGTCTCCTGCTAGCACTCACAAAGGAGTAACAGGCTGACTCACTAGCCTGCTAGAGGTATCAAGGGCTTCCCTGGTGGCTCAGACAGTAAAGAATCTGCCTGCAACACATGAGACCAGGTTCAGTCCCTGGGTTGGGAAGAAGAGACTGGCAACCCAGTCCTGTATTCTTGCCTGGAGAATCCCATGGACAGAGGAGACCGGGGCAGGTTACAATCCATGGGGTTGCAAACAGTCTGGACTGAGTGACTAACACCTTCAGAAAGGATCAAACCAAATCCCAGGCCAGCGCCCTGCTCGGAGTGCTGCCTGTTCCAGGAACTGGCCTTTGTGAGTCTTTCGGGACCACCAGAGGGAGACATTCTGCAGCTAGCACCGAGCCAGCCATCCTTCACCAGCTGATTGGAGGAGCCCTGGTGTGACCACACGGGCTAGTAAACCAGGGCAGGTGGCATGTGGGTCTGGGACACCTGTACTCTAGCTGGCCGTGCTCTCTGCCTGAACCCCTCACACTGGTTCTACTCAAGACTGTTGCTGGGCCCACTCATCCATGGTGGGTGCCCAGCGGCCTCATGGCGGGGTACGAGCATCTCCACCCAGCAGCGCACACCTACCACTCCTTCCAGACCTCCCTGCCCCAGATTCTCCATCTCTCTCCTTTTGGTCCCCCCACCACCAGAGAGTCAGGCCATCCCTACCCGTCTGTGAGTCCACGCACAATCCAGCGTCAGAACACTGCCCTCCACACAGAGCAGAGGGACAGGAGCTCCACGCGGCGGCCAGGACCCTGGACCTCTTGCTCCCTACAGGTCTTGCTGGTGTGCCAAGTTGGCAAGGCTGTTTCCTTTCATTGTTCCTATACCTGGTAACCTTGAGACATGAGGGTCGTCACCCTGGACCAAGATGGGGACCGCTCACTACTGGCTGGAAAAGTGGTGGATCCACAGCTCCCTGATCCCTCTCGGTACCATGTGCACCCACGGCACAGGCAGCGAGCATCCACAGAGCCCTCCGAGTCGCTCCTGTGAAATTTGGGCGTGGGGGCGCTGATGCATATGTGTCCGTGCCATGAGGAATAAACCGCCCTTTGCCTCTGACCCAGGAGTGGCAGTCTCCTGCTAGCACTCACAAAGGAGTAACAGGCTGACTCACTAGCCTGCTAGAGGTATCAAGGGCTTCCCTGGTGGCTCAGACAGTAAAGAATCTGCCTGCAACACATGAGACCAGGTTCAGTCCCTGGGTTGGGAAGAAGAGACTGGCAACCCAGTCCTGTATTCTTGCCTGGAGAATCCCATGGACAGAGGAGACCGGGGCAGGTTACAATCCATGGGGTTGCAAACAGTCTGGACTGAGTGACTAACACCTTCAGAAAGGATCAAACCAAATCCCAGGCCAGCGCCCTGCTCGGAGTGCTGCCTGTTCCAGGAACTGGCCTTTGTGAGTCTTTCGGGACCACCAGAGGGAGACATTCTGCAGCTAGCACCGAGCCAGCCATCCTTCACCAGCTGATTGGAGGAGCCCTGGTGTGACCACACGGGCTAGTAAACCAGGGCAGGTGGCATGTGGGTCTGGGACACCTGTACTCTAGCTGGCCGTGCTCTCTGCCTGAACCCCTCACACTGGTTCTACTCAAGACTGTTGCTGGGCCCACCCACTGTACAGCAGAACCCAGGCATGGATGAGGGGGGCCCAGGCCAAGACTTGACTGATAAACCCTTCACAACACCACATGTCCCTGCAAAATACAGCACACTGGACGAAATATAGGAAACACAGCAGTTAAACTACTGTGGGGATGCTTTTCTCTTTTAGAATCCCCTGTATTGTCTTTATAATAAAACTAGCGGGGCTACAGCAAAATTCCACTCTTCCCCACTGAATCACGCCCCCTGGTTGTGCCAGGAGTCCCTCATACAGGCAAGTACTTCACCAGTCTCCAGGGCCCTGGGCTTCCGATATTGCCATGACACCTTGGCGAAGCCACCTCTGACCCTTGTGAAAGAAAAAAATTATCCTGACACTAGTTAAAAGGGTAAGGGAGATTTTTTCAGGACTATTGCACTTAGAGATAGACTGGGCTCAACTCCAAATTCAACAAGGACTGGGGGATTTACTGAAAAGGAGCAATGAGGGGCCAGTGGATGGAAAGTTACTAGGAATCCAATCTAGAGAGCATATTAAAAAGCAGAGACTTTGCCAACAAAGGTCCATCTAGTCAAGGCTATGGTTTTTCCAGTAGTGATGTATGGATGTGAGAGTTGGACTATAAAGAAATCTGAGAGCCGAAGAATTGATGCTTTTGAACTGTGGTGTTGGAGAAGACTCTTGAGAGTCCCTTGGACTGCAAGGAGAGCCAATCAGTCCATCCTAAAGGAAATCAGTCCTGAATGTTCATTGGAAGGATTGATGTTGAAGTTGAAACTCTAATATTTTGGCCACCTGATGTGAAGAGCTGACTCATTTGAAAAGACCTTGATGCTGGGAAAGATTGAAGGCAGGAGGAGAAGGGGACAACAGAGGATGAGATGGTTGGATGGCATCACTGACTCAGTGGACGAGTTTGAGTAAACTCCGGGAGCTGGTGATGGACAGGCAGGACTGTCCTCCTGCAGTTCATAGGGTCGAAGAGTCGGACACAACTAAGTGACTGAACTGAACTAAGGAGACCTCATGGGCGCAGGATCTTACAAACGACAGGCCAAGAATATCACATACCACTTGTGAGGGAGGAAAGAAGAACAAAATCAGACAATGAGGATGCGCAGAGATCAGGGTGGGGATAACAACAGGATCTTTGCTCCGACTGGGCTGGACAGGCCAAACACAGGACCAGGGGCCAGTGGGAAAGGCGTCCGAGAGGAGGCTGAGTTTGGTCTTGTCACCTCTTAGGTCTGAGATCTCGGACACATGTCTTCAGGTACTTTGCAGCGCAAGCAACCCTTTGATTTCTAAAATGTCTGACTACTTGTGAGGTCTCTGCTACCTTTGACACCTGCCTTCTTTCCTTAAACGCTGAGAGGAAGAGGAATCAGCGCAGCCCTAGAACTCTTCTAGATTTCTTGTTTCAACACTTCAAATCTTCCTAATTCAAGGCGGTTAAGAGAGTTGGTGATGGACAGGGAGGCCTGGCGTGCTGCGGTTCATGGGGTAGCAAAGAGTCGGACACGACTGAGCGACTGAACTGAACTAAAAGAGACCATCACTTCTACCTCACCAGCCTCGGGGCCAGGACTGGGGCCCGGGATTGGAGTTCGGGGTTCGGGGTTGGGAGGGGGACCCGGCTTAGGATCTAGACTTGGGTGAGGTCTCTCGTAGCCGACTGGCGCTTCCAATCCAGTCGCTGCAGAGCTACGTCAGAGCCCTGCGTCACCATCCCTGCGCACGCGCAGGACGGCCGAGCGGCTCCTGGGGCCGGTCGGAGCAGGTCGGGAGGAGCCAAGACGCGAGGCGGAAGCCCAAGCGGCCCCACTGCACTCGCGCCGGTCCGTCTCCTCAGAGAGGGCCAATGGGCTCTCAGGACGCGCACCTAACGACGTGGGCCCCGCCCCTTGGAGACGCGCGTCGGCCTGGCCAACATCCGCCGCCGAGGTAGCGAAAGGTTTGAGAGCAGGGGTCTGGGGTCCAGGCGGCTCACCGCCATGAAGCTGACGCGGAAGATGGTCCTGTCCCGGGCCAAGGCCTCGGAGCTTCACAGCGTGAGGAAGCTCAACTGCTGGTGAGGACCAGAGGCCCGAGCCCGTCCCCGCGCATCGTCCCCGCTGCCCGGCAGCCCTTCCCCGGACCCCTGCCCTGGGGCATGGCTGGGAAGAGCTTTCTAGAAATGGAGACCCCTGTCCAGAACCTCCGCCCTGGAGCGGGGACCCCTGCCCGCCACCTCTTCTCTGGAGCGGGGCCTGCAAGGGCCTGCGGAGGATGCAGAGGGGTTCGGAATCTAGGAGGGGCACCTGGGCCTCACCCTCTTGGCCCATGTCTGGTCCGCCCAGCCTCTCGGAGGTGTTGCATAAGCTCAGGGGGCCTTTGGCAAGACATTCCAGAATTTTCGTCCCTCCTGACCGAGTGGTATTTCACACACAACTCCAGACCTGCCCTCCTTGCACAGGACAGTTGGAATTCCCTTGAAGACTGGCTCTTGGGCTTCAGGATGGCTGTAGTGGGGCAGACAGTCCTCTGTAGAGAGGTGTCTTTTCTGAAATTGCCAGCAGCCCTAGGAGCCAAGCCTGCTGATGAATGGGAGATCAAGATGGTTAACACCCTTTCTAGGGCAAGGAAAGAAAGCTGAGGCTCCAAAGTGATGCTTCAGTAAACACCGTTGCAATTGAGCCCTGGGTAGGGATGCGTTGTCTCCAGGGGACTCACTGTCTAGAAGGTAATGGTTAGAGATACAGGTGTTGTGGGGTCAGTGCAGCCTCAAAGACAGGGCGGCCAGGGCTAGCTGAGCCAAGGAAGGACCAGGAGTGCTCCTGGACCTCCTGAAAGGTCTGCCCGTGTTCACTGGAGACTCCAAGCAGGGTTCCGAGCGCCTCCCTGCCCTGGACAGTTCAGGTGGCACTCAGCCGGAAGCGGACGATCCTCCTGCTGGTGTCAGGCAGATTGACTGCAGTGAGATCTGCCTGCTCATTAAAAGCCTTTCTCTTTGCCCCGCACATCTGGTATTCTGGCCACAGCATCCCTGTCATTTGTTTTCAACAATGCATGCCTTTGTTCTCCCTGAGTAATCGGCCTTCCCCTCAGGAGGGAGGCACAACAACCGCATTTCAGGCTTTCTGAAGTGTGTTTCATAAGTTCAGCCTTTGTACTTGTCCTGTTGCAAAGACTCCCTTGTTTATGTATGTTAGGGAATTATCCCTGGGCACAGCAGCCTTGAGAAAGAGTAAGTCTTTGTGTCCTTCAGACGGGGCAGCCTCTGCCACTGCTTAGTCTGAAGAGCAGCCACCAGCATCAAATCGTTCTGTCCGAGATCAGCCAGGAAATCATTTGAGGCACCTTTGTCAGTTATCTGGGAAAGTTTTCTTTTACTTTGTCGTTGAAATCATAGACCTTTTTTTTTTTTCCTCACGTATAGATTCTTTTGTAAAACCTCAGGTATTTAATTTTTGGCTGCGCCTTTGCTGCTACATGCAGGTTTTTTCTCTAGCTGTGGCAAGCGGGGGCCGTATGCCAGTTGCAATTCGCAGGCTTTTCTCATCGTGGTGGCTTCACTTGTTGCGGAGCACGGGCTGTAGACGCAAGGGCTGCAGCTCACAGGCTCGAGAGCACAAGCTTAGTTACATGTGGAATCTTCCCAGACCAGGAAGGAAGTCACATCGCCGGCACTGCCAGGCTGATTCTTATCCACTGTACCACCAGGGGAGTCCAAAGGCATAGACTCTTAAAGTTTGTAGACGTTTGTCATTAATTTCTGTTTTTAGTTTTTTTATTCATCTTTGACAAACTAAAAGTGCATATGTCTTTTCTCTCCCCAGGGGCAGCCGTCTCACTGATGTAAGTACCATGCTGGTCATCTCCAAATGGTCCCTGATCCCTGGGAGGAGGGTTAAGTAGACAGACTCACACCCATCCCATCCAGGCCCCCGTCCATTTGTTACTTTAGCAGCTTTAGTAAAGAAGAACCACTTGTGAAAAGAACTTGGAGAATCCCAGGGACTGGGGAGCCTGTTGGGCTGCCGTCTGTGGGGTCACACAGAGTCAGACACGACTGAAGCAACTTAGCAGCAGCCTCAAGTTAATTCCGAAGTCCCTTCACACATCCTCCTGTGGATGAGAAGCAAGCCTCATGGAGGAGAGGGCTGATCCCGGATGCAGACTTCTCCCACCTGAGGAAGGGCCCCATGGGCTTGGTTGACTTTAAGGAACAGTGCACTTGGCTTGGGGGAGGGAGTCTTTAAAAAATTTTTTTAATAGATTCTTGGACTTCATGTCCCTAAGGAGGTTCCTCACTTCAGCCCCTTCCCTGGTCAGATCCATCTTCACCCCCTATTCCCGTGGCACGAAGAGATGAGGGCTGGGCAGAGGCAGAGAGAGGAGCTGGGCGGAGCTGAGTGTCTGTGACTCGGTTTCTTCCCAACTATACCCCCGTCACCCCCCAGCCCTGGGATGAATGTGTCCAGCTTTCTGTTTTGGAACTTGAACTGTACCTATCCTGAAAAGCAAAGTTGGACATGCTGAGTGTTGGAGCCCTCCAGAAAAGCCTGTTGCGCCTGATTCTGCAGCAGCAAAAACAAAGCAAACACTACTGTAACAGAGAACAGATCCAGTGCAGATGTGGAGCATTCTGACCAGACAGCTTGTTGATGTCAGGAGCCCCCGCTGGCCCCGTGCCCACTGTCTGGCAGACAGACACAAACATGTTCAGGGCTCCACTGCTCATCAGCCTTGTAGGTTACGGGTCTTCACGGACCAGCTTGTGCCCCACTGCCCCTTCTTCTAAGTCAGTGTTAATGTGTTCTCAGGTCTAGTCAAGAAGGGGCTTCTGTCCTTTCCTTGGATGTCAGGGACAGTAGAGAGAAAGGCTGTCTTGTCCATTGAGGTATCCTCACTGAGATCCTTTGAGGATATCTACAATTAGGAATGCCCACCTTGATGGCTGGCAGCGTTTGGTGGCCCTGTGTGTTCCTAGTCAGGGGAAGGGGGAGGCTCCTCCACTTGGGCCCTTGACATGGTGGACAGCAGCTCCCCCTGGGTTCTTTTGGCTGCTGGAGAGATGTGATGTCACATGTCAGCATCCTGTGATGTTTGCAGTCATGTTCTTTTCCTTCATAGATCTCCATATGCCGGGAAATGCCCAGCCTGGAAGTGATCACCCTCAGGTACCAAACCCTGGCTGGCCACTCCTCCTAAGTCACCGGGGCTGGAAGATGAGCAGAGTGTCCAGATCCCTCCTGTGGGCTGGTCAATAACCTGAATAACTGATTATCCTTTGATAACTCCCGACCGTGGTCTGGGAGGCCTGCCTCTGCAGGCCACACTGAGGTAGCACCAGGGCTTGGATGTTCCTTAGCTCTGCCCTCCTTCCTGGAGGGCACCCAGGCCTCCCCCCGAGCTTGCCCCGCCTGTCCCGGGGTCATGGGGTACCACCCCAGGGTGGCTGTGTCTGTCCCAGCGCCCCCAGTGCCAGCCTTGTCTCCTTCCTGGTTCCGTCAGTGCCCGGACCTCTGCCAACTTCCCTGCACTGCATGGTCTGTCCTTGATAATAGTTGCTCTTCCAGGGTCAGACACCTTTTAACAGACTAAGGAAACCTCGAGTGAGCTGCCTTTGGGGCTCCGGGCTCCAGGTGGGGTGGGGGCATTTGGAAGGTGAGGGAAGGAGGATGTCTCTCCCCACCTGAACTCTGACCCACCCACTCTGGGTCTGGGGAGGAGGCTGCCCCTGCAGATGTTGGAGCGCTTTCTGCAGGTCCCTATGTGCAAACCTTGTGGAGACTGAAGCACTGCAGTGAAGGCTAACTCCTTGCTTGGCAGCTCAGAAGGTCTCAGGACCCGCCCTGCATGTGGGGTTGTGTGGGGTTGCAGACCCTGGGTCCCATGCAGGTCCTGAGACTTAACTTCCTCGTCACACTGGCCACCCTGCCCTTCCTGACCCCGCTTGTTCTTTGTGCCTTCGGTGGTCACCCTGGGTGCCTTCTGCCACCCACCTTGTGCTCACCCACCCCCGGCCCTGACCCGACAGGCTGGGCTGGCACCTGCTTGCAGGATGAAGGGCTGAATGAAGGAGTGGGCCCAGAGCCCCTCTCCCTGCCTGGGCCCAACTCGGCCCTTGTGCCTCAGCTCCCCCGGCTGTAAGACAGTGACTGTAGAGGTGGGGGCGAGGAGGAGAGGATGTAGTGGGGAGGACTGAGCAGCCAGTGTGTGCAAACGCCTAGCGTCTGCTGTCACTTACCTGTCAAGATTGTCAGTGAAGCTGTCAGGGGGATGTGCGCCTAGAAGGCCTTACCTGACAAAGGCCTCACCTTTCAGTCCTCAAATAGTAGGAAACTTGGAGCAGGTGTGGACTTAACCCCGTCTCTGCCGAGCGCTATCTGAGATCTCTGGGGCAAGTCCCCAGCCTCTGAGCCCAAGGCCCCTCGTACTGCAGGGGTTCTCATCACTGTGGCCCGAGGAGGGATGGTGCCTGGGGCTGTGGCCTGGACTCCTAGTCTTTCTGGAACTGGGGGGCCCCACTGACCCCGGGCCGCTGGGTGGCAGTCCTGTGCAATGACATTGTTTTGGTTTGGTCTCAGTGCCCGTGGGTGGGAAGGTTTAGTCGGGTCTGGCTGCTCTAAGGGGATTTCACAGGCATTTTTCCCTCATAGTTCGGAGGCCACAAGTCCAAGACCAGTGACTGGTGAGGGTGCCCTGTGTCCTCACCTGGCAGGTTAGGACAGCTCTGGGGGTCCGTTTCATAAGGGCACTGGCCCCACTCATGGGGGCCCTGCCTCCTCACACCACCGCACTGGGGTCAGGATCTCAACGTGTGGATCTGGGAACATAGTCGGTCTGTAGCAACAGCAGCCACAGCCCAGTGGTCAAGGAGGGGTCTCTCGGCCCCTGCTGGCTCAAGCCCTCAACCTCAACCCTCCACCCCGACAGCCTGTGTGGCTCCCCCATCTCGAGGATCCCAGAGCCTGGGTTCACTTGTGCTGAGACGGTGGCACCCTTGTCCCGCTGCTTCATTGACAGTGTTGGGTGTGGTGGGAGTGACCCTAGGGACAAGTGAGACGTCGCTGCCGAGCACAGCATCCAATGGAGAGTGGTCCAGAGTGGTCCAGACAGTCTGGCAGGATGGGCAGGTCCCTCCTGGCCAGCCACCCCCTCACAGTGAGCCTGCATTCATGGCTGGTCCCTCTGGTTGTGTAGGAGGTGACCCTGCTCTGTCAGCTCAAACCTGCAGGTCTCTGCCTGGTGTCTGGATGATGTCCTCTTTCCAGTTCACTCAGTTTAATTCTGTAGTTAATTCTTTTGTGAACACGGGGTTTGGAAGTTCAGTGCTCAGGTCTTGGTCTGTGGGGCTTGAGTGGGCTTGCTTAGGTTCTTTGTGGGTTTTCCTGGCTACTGCCCATTTTGAGCTCGCTAGTGTGTCCTATGGAGTCCTCAGTCCCCTGTCCTGTTGGGGAGGACTCCCACCCTGACATGGACTCCCACCCCGACAAGGACTCTCACCCCGACATGAACACCTCGCGGCCTCAGCAGAGTAGGGGCTGCCACTCCCACTGTAGCTGGAGGGTGAAGCTTTCTCTTGGGCCTGGGGCCTTCCTTGCCCTCCACTCTAAGGCGAGGGCAGGTGGACACCAGCAGGCAGCGCTCGTCTGCATGGTGGGGTGGGGGCCCTGGACTGGCACTGACAGCCGTGTCCACGCAGCATCAACAGCATCTCCAGCCTGGAGCCTGTGAGCCGCTGCCGGCAGCTGAGCGAGCTGTACCTGCGCAAGAACCGCATCCCCAGCCTCACAGAGCTCATCCACCTGAAGGGCCTCCCGCGCCTGCGGGTGCTCTGGCTGGCTGAGAATCCATGCTGTGGCACCTGCCCCCACCTCTACCGCATGACCGTCCTGCGCACCCTGCCGCAGCTGCAGAAGCTGGACAACCAGGGTGGGTGCCCTTATATCCCTCTGCCCCATCACAGGTGCCTGAGAGGCCGGCCTCCTGAGGGCTGAGTCACCTCTCTGAAGGGGACCACGCTGAGCCAAGGGGACAGCCAGGCTGGGCCGGTGGGCTCGTGTGCAGTGAGGCCACTGATGCTCTGCACCACCCCCCAGCTGTGACAGAGGAAGAGGTGTCCCGGGCACTGATGGAGGGAGAGGAGGTCACGGCCCCCAGCAGAGAGGACTTGGGGAGCAGCCCACCCGAGCTGTCCTACACCCTGAGTGCTGTGGACGCCGCCACTGAGACGACAAAAGATCCTCTGAGCCTCGGCAAGGCGGAGGCCAGGTGTGGTCCGTGGGCCTCCCCGGCCCTCCCGCGACTGCACTTCTGGGACTGGGGGTGGGAGGTGTGTGTGCTTGTTTCTGGTCTGGCTCTGGGCCCCAGCCTGGTGTCAGCTGCATGGCTGAGAGAAGGCCCAGGGCAGGGAGCTCGTGCCAAGTGCAAGAGCAGCCCTCCTGGGGAGCAGTGGACTTGGGTGGTGAGCTCATGGAGGTGTGGGGCCGGCTGCACAGGAGGGAAGCCCTGTGGTCCTGGCTGCTTGAGCCACTGGTCAGGAGTCCTGGGGATGGCAGGGTGTGCAGGCCGAGGAAGGGCCCTTTCTGACCTACAGGGAACCTCAGCTGATGTATGTTTGTGGGCAGAAACTGGACATAAGGAACATGGTGACGACCATTGTTCTCAGTGGGGCCCAGGCCAGGCATCCATTCGCAAATGAGGGCCACCTACTGGCTCTCCCACAGCATGGGGGGAGGGCACGTGGCTGTCCCTCAGCATGGGAGGAGAGCACTCAGCTGTCCGCGGCGCGGCGGGAGGGCGCATGGCTGTCCCACGGCGTGGTGGGAGGGTGGCGTGGCGGGAGGGTGGTGTGGCTGTCCCACTGTGTGGTGGGAGGGCACGTGGATGTCCCTCAGTGTGGTGGGAGGGCATGTGGCTGTCCCTCAGCATGGGAGGAGAGCACTCAGCTGTCCCGCGGCGCGGTGAGAGGGCACATGGGTGTCCCGCTGTGTGGCAGGAGGGCACGTGGCTGTCCCTTAGCTTGGGAGGAGGGCACGTGGCTGCCCCAAGGAGGGTCTAGAGGGGCGTGGCTGTCGCCTGGCGGGGCCGCTACAGGGCCCCCTAGTGTGCGGGGCTCTCGTGTGGTGTGTGTCAGTGCCCCCATCCCGTGTGAGCTCTAGGGGGACGGAGGTGACCCCGGGGCTGAGAGAAGTCGTGATGCCCCACCCCCCGTCCACTGCCCCCAGCCCCAAAAGCAGAGTCTGGGGTGGCGGTTTCCCTGCAGATGGATAGGGTCTACTTTTAGGAGTCTTTTCCTCCCCCTGTGCCCTGGGGCGCCGGGCCCAGACCCACAGATGTGTGAACAGCGAGGACTGGGCCCCAGTCGCCTCAGGCCTCAGGCCCTGCTGTCCTCCTCCTGCCAGCAGTGACCAGGGGCAGCTTGGCCTGAAGCCCACCTCCCAGGACCAGTTTTCTCCGTTCTCCCAGCGAGAGGCCGCAGGCAGTTGCATGAGCAGGGTGAGTGTGATGAGGCCATCTGGTGGGAGGTGGCCCTGGTTCCCGCTCCCCAGAGTGTGGACACAGGGGGCTGAGAGCTGAGGGACGGGGCTGGAGACACTGCAGTGAAGCGCAAAGCCAGGCCCCAGGGGCGGGAAGCCAGCCATCTGGGTCCAGTGTCATGTCCAGATCTAAGCTGGTCGGACACGGCAAGCAGAGAGGGGGTGCCTGTGTAGGTGGTGGGGTCCCCAGCACAGGGGGCTGTGCTGAGGGTAGTTCTGGGGGTGGGAAGGTCACTGGCAGTGCTCAACCCGGCGAGATTGCTGCTTGGGAACAGCCCTCGTGCCTGCTGTCAGAAGTGGGGATGCTCCAGCAGGGGCAGGGGCAGGGCAGTGTCCCTGTGCGGGGACCACGCGGCGGGCCCCCAGGCTCCACGGGCTTCCCCGTGAGGACCACAGGTGTTGGCTGAACGCAGGTCACGTGGGCGGCGGGGTACGTCAGTGAAGACCAGCTCCCTCCAGGGTCTCCTCCACCTGCTGCTTGAGTCACGGGCCGCCCTCCCCCTGAAGGGCGGAGCCATCTCTCCCTCTGTGTCCTCTGGCTGGCACAGCAGCTTCCCTGTGTGGCCCCCTCCCACCAGCAGGTTCGGATCATCCCCTGACTTGGTCTTTGGCAGGGAGAACTTGGAGGGGGACCTCGCCACCTGGGCATGGGGGGAGGGAGCTGTCTGAATAGGACTGGGGTCTGTGGGGGTGGACGGGACCCCCGGCACTTGCTCCAGCCCCTGATCGGCCTGACCCACGCCATAGGGTGCTATGGGCTCACAAAGGCTGGCACCACGTCCAAGCAGGGCTGCCCGAAGCCACAGCAGGGCCTCCCTCACTCATTTGTGCAGTGACAACTTGAAGTGGGCACAGAGTTCACTGGAGGTGCTGAGCTGAACACACTGAGGCCCAGTCCTCACCAGGTGTCCCCCAAAGGCTGCAGTGGGTGTGACTGTGGGCCGAAGGCCGATCCAGAGAGCAGTCAGTGGGCCTGTGGCCAGTCTCCCTCACCCAGCCCCGCCCCACTGGGCCACTGCCCCCTGGGACCACAGCCTGCTCTTCCGCAAGGTGGCTGTGTGAGACAGCTCCACGTTTCAGGAGGAGCCCAGGCTGTGTACTGTCGCCGGTGGCAGGTCTGCCCAGCAGCTGCGCTGAGGCCAGGAGCTCCCCACCCCACCCCGTGGCAGGGCCTCTGCTGAGGAGAGTGGATCAGGGACTGAAGGTACTGGTTCAACTCCGTGCCTGCCACAGATACAAAAGACTGTCACACCTGCTCAAGCAGGATGCTTGCTCTGAAAGCAGAGGACAGAAGGGTCTGGCCCTGCTTCCAGGGGTCCCTGTGGTCACCCAGGCTGGGTGACCCTGAGGCATCCAGCCCCCCACAAGCTTCTGAGTGCGGGTGCTGGTGGCCAGGAAGACCTGGGGACACGGGGAGCTAGCGAGATTTGAGGGAGCAGGAGCCTTTAGGGCATTGCAGAGGCCAGGGGCCAGCATCCCGAGCATGCCCACATGGGCCACGTGCTCTGGCTTGTGGCCATCCTTCCAGTCATCCCGCAAGAAGGATCAGCTCAAATAGCCCCTTCATGTAAAATCCTTCCCAGATTTTCCCAGTAGACGTGGCAGTTCTCGCTCAAATGTGGATGGGACCCAGTTGTGCTCGTGTGGACGTGTGTGTGCATCACACACTGTGCCCATGTGCATTTGAGCACACGTTCCTGAGCACCTATTTCTGGTCTCTGCTCCATCGCTGACCAACCGTGTGATGAGGGCCCCTTACTCAGCCTCTCTGGGCCTCAGGGCTGTGAGCAGGAGGTGAGTCAGTTCTTAGGAAGTCCCTGCAGGCAGCGAGCGCTGTACCCCAGCCATGGCCACGGCTTCTGGCCCGGGTCTGTCTGGAAGGCTGGCCCCCTGAAGGCTGTGCTCCAGTGATGTGTGGCCCAGCTCACGGGCGTGGCGCTCAGGCAGTGACTCTCTGTGTCCTCAGGACAACATCCTGACGGCCATCCTGATGCTGCTGCAAGAGCTGGACATCGAGGGACTGGAGGCCGTCCACCAGACCGTGGTCAGCCGACTCCAGGCCCTGCACAAGCAGGAGTTGCAGGAGGACATGGAGTGACCCCAAGTCAGTGGTACCTGCGCTGAAGCCCAGTGTCTTCCCAAACCTGGGGAGGGGGCTCCCAGGCACAGCCTCTGCTGGCCAACTCAGGGTGAGCCCAGGCACAGGGCTGCATCCCTGGGAAGCCGGGCTCTTGTTGCAGATGGTGCCCAGCAGGGGCAGGAGAGGCTGCTGGGCAGACCGCCCTGCACCCTCTGCTGGGAGGGTCATGGCTGGTGCCTCTTGTCTCCCAGGACCACCTTTGTGTGGCTGCTCCTGGGGGTGGGCTTTGCAGCCATCCTCCTAATAAATGCTTTCCCGAAGTCTCATGTGGGAGCAGGTGTGTCTTCCATGACAGGTTCACTCTTGTTAAGGTGACGGCATTGCTCACATGTTTTCTCCATGCCAGTTGTGACTCGGTCATGGGATGGATTTCTGTCAACCGCAGCGAACTTCCAGAATGAAGGCAACTGTAGGGACAGGCCGCCTGCTGCCTCCAGGACGTTTTGTCTGCAGGGCACTTTGTGTCCCTTGTCGAGAGCCCCACACGACGCAGGGTCTATGCTGCCCCTGCATGAGGAACTGGACGACAGGGACCCGCTCAGAAGCAGCAGCTGCATGGGAAGGGACAGCTCCTGGAAACCATGCCTTAGGTTTTCTTCTGTTGGGAAGTGTCGCTGGCACGGAAGCCGCAGTCCCGGGAACTCTCCTGGGGCCACAGTGCAGTGGGAGGAGGGGCCGTCTGAGCCGTTAGGGAGTGCCTGTTCTTGCTGGGATGGAAGTGGCAGGCACTGGCATCCAGTGGGAGCTGAAGGTGTATAGGCCCAAGGGGGCTGGCTGAGCACCTGGAAGACCCCTGACTCCAGAAGGAGGGAGCTGCACCCCCTGAGGCTTGTCTCCCCTGGGAGCCCCGGGGAAGGCGTGGTTCATCTGTGGGCCCCTCTGTAGTTCTCAGGGCAGGGGTGGGCTCTGGCCTTGGGAAGGGGACTCGCCACGTGGGGGCATCCAGAACGGATGGCCTCTGCTGTGCACGTGCCTTCTCTTGTAATTATGAGATGTTGGATGCTCCCAATAAAGTCCATCCTGGTGAGAATAAGCTGGGTGTGTTATTAATACCCTTGTGTGATATTAATACTCTCCCTCTCCCCACCCAGTGGGCACCGCTCATACCCACCACCTCAGCCCCACGCCCTGGTACACCTCAGTTAGGGACCCTTGACTTGCACCCTGGTTGGAATGAATACTCGACTCTGCCCCTTGACTCTTCACCCCCACAACTTATCTTCTCTGACTCCCTAGTCAGGGCCTCGCATCAACTCACTGGGTCCCGCTCACAGCCACCTGCCTACTCAGTGCCCATTTGAAGCCCTCAGGCTAGACTGAGGACAAAGCGCTTCTACCCGTGGCCTGGACCCAAGGCCTCCGATCTGTAATGTTCACGTCACAGCCCCTACTCTCAGCTTGTCCCCAGCTGACACTGAGAGCGGGGTTTCTGAGCAAAGCGGGTGCTGGCATTACACCCTGTGTGTGTGTGTCCTGCTGGTCCCAGGTTTGGAGGGGAGGGCTGAGACCCAAGAGGCACGTTCATCTGAAGTGCTCGTCAGTGTTGCCGGAGGTCAGCCATGCACCACGCGTTCCCTGTGAGCTGCTGCACAGGAACGAGGGCAGTCACTATCTCAGACCCCACCTCGGGGTCCACCGAGCCAGTTGCTAGCATGCTGCACGGAGGGCCCAACACTCATCCGGCAGGACAGGCGGGGTCTGGGCCTGACCTGGCTGAGGCACTGACTGGGCCAGGCCACAGTGCAGCCAGAGCCAGGGGATGGCTGGTGTCCCCCCACCAGAGCCTCCCACGTGGAGGTGACATCGCATCTCAGACTGCCAGGTGGGTGGGGACCCCGAGAGCCCCTGCAGCACAGTCTTGAGCTGCAGCCCCTCCCTCTGCCCTGCCCCACCTGACAGTGAGTCAGAAGGGGAGCTCTGAGTTCTGAGGAGACACTGTCAGGCTGCCCTCATATCATGTTGACTGGGGGCACCTTCCAGAAGGAGCAGGAGGGAACAAGCCTTCCAGGGGCCACTGACCCACCATGTCCCCAAGCCGAGGGCTGTTCTGTTTGCAGGAGGACGCTGGGCCACCTTCTGATAGTCATTCCCTGGGGCAGCATTCATGGATGCCTCCGTCCCTGAGCCTGTGGGACACACAGGTCCCCCATCAAACCGTCTGGGAAACCAGACAAGAAACAAGGGGCCCTGCTGCCAGCATCCTCCCAGGACAGTGGTTCTCCAGGGCGCTGTGAATGGACACGGGCTCCAGGGTGTTCCTGGGAAGCCTGTGGTTCCAAAGGGATCCGCCAAAGGCTGGGAGATCCTGGGTATGCCATGCAGGCAAGATGTGACCATGGCACTCGCCAGGTCTTGGGCCAAGAAGAGTGCCAGCCCAGCTGGGAGTGGCAGTGCACAGTGGCCTGGTTGAGTGAGGATGAGAGTCGTGCCTGCCCTGTGCTCCTCAGCCAGGGCACATGGGCACGTGGGACGCCGAGCGGGTCCGCACTCTGCTGTACTGACCCGAGAGTCTTCATGCTCGTTCAACAAGGGGCCTCTCCCTGGGAAGCCAGTGCCTTTCTGCTTCTGCAGGACTGTCACTTTTGACATTTAGGGAAAAGCACTGCTTCCACATAAAGGCAAAGCTGCCCATCACAGCATCATGCAAGAGAGGTGGGCCGCCATGGCTGAGCCGGAGGAGCCCCACAGATACCACTCCCCCCACACCTCAGGGACTGGTGGGTGGGGCAGGGTTGAAGAAACAGACCTGTGAACCTTGGCCAGGCCATGGGTGTAGTGTCTGCATGAACACTTCCTCAAGATGTCAATAAGTAGGAAAGCCAAGACTGTCACTCACCGCCCCCACACACCCGGTGGGCGGGACTGCTGACAGATGCGGACCTGGACGGGTGGGCACCCCAACTCCACCATCAGACCGAGACAGGCAATCTGCCTGTGGCCTTGATGTCTCCTGGCCAGACTCTCCCGGGCCTGCAACACAGTCGGAGGGCCTCCCCCGCCCCCTGCACTTAGGCCCTCAGGGGAGATTCCTCCCACTGCCCCGTCGGAGTGCACCTGCACAGGAGCCTCTGGAATGGTCATCCAGAAACACTCCAGCGCCTGCTGAGCCTGCTGCCGGCAGAATTACAGAGAAGGGCTCTAGTTAAACTTGCTGCACAAACGTCTGCTTCAGTGGATGCTGTTCAAATTCCCATCACCCCCACAAGAATGACTCATGGGCTGCCTTCCCTGGAAGCCTCGTGGAAATAGCAGGGTTTGGTAGGGCCTGAAATAATAGTCTTCACGTCGTAAGAAAGAACTCAAGACCACTGAGACAGAAAAACGATGCACTTGGGGTCGTGTGCATCCCAGAGCCTTTCCTGGCTGCCTCCCCGATGGGCACCAGGCTCAGGGAGGTGATGTGGCTTGTGGAGAGCTGACCTGAGCCTGGGGGCAGCTGTCAGTGTTGAGAGGGGCTCTGGGTTCAAACGCTCCCCTCCCTTCCCAGCAGGGTGGCCCTAGACCAAGGGGGCTGAGCAGGAGTTGTGGGCGCCGGGGATTCAGGCTGCTTCCCAAAGCGGTAGGGTGATTGCTCCTGCTCTCTGGACCACGTGGACACCTGCCCAGCACCCCTGTGTGCAGCAGATCTCACTCAGCCCCTCCTAGGCCCCTCCTCAGCCTCAGGTAGCCAGAGAGTGATGCCTGACCTCTGGCTCACCCTGCTCCTGGGCCCGCAGCTCCTCCATCAGCTGTGTCCCCTGCGGCGGGTCCTTGGCTGTACACACCACCCCACTCTGTTCTGAGAAACTGCAGCGCACACACTCCCCTGTAAGTGAGGCCCATGCTTGATGTCTGGGGGAGGGAGCGGGATTCTCAGGTGCCCCAAGGTCCTGACCCCTGGTGTGTCCACCAGACAAGACCCCACCCCTAAGTGGGAGGGCAGTCTGAGTGTGGATACGCTGCCTTATATGGCCAAGGTGGAGAGGTTCAGAGACGTAGTGAAGGCCCTCATCAGATGACAGTGAAAAGTGAACGTTGCTCAGTCCTGTCCAACTCTTTGTGACCCCATGGACTATACAGTCCATGGGATTCTCCAGGCCAGAATACTGGGGTGGGTAGCCTTTCCCTTCTCCAGGGGATCTTCTCACCCTGGGAAGCAAACCCAGGTCTCCTGCATTGCAGGCAGATTCTTTACCAGCTCAGCCACCAGGGAAGCCCCTCATCAGGTGACTCTGCCTTAATGAAAGGGAGTGTCCTGGTGGGCTTGCCCTGATCAGGTGACCTCAGTCCTCCTGACAGGCATCCTCAGATCAGGGCTAAGAAGGCTGTGGTCCCTCCCTCCCTGAGCTAGGAGCAGCAAACACTGGAATTCTGTCAACAGGCAGCTCACTGAGGTCCTGGTGAGACCATACATGGCCAAACAGAGAGGCCCCTTTGCTTTGGGAGTCCAGGGGCGGCTGAGAGGAAGAAAGCAGGTGACGGGGAGGAGCAGAGCAGCGGCTGGGCCGGACCCCTAGGCTCTCCTGCAGCCGCTGCAGTCCCACTCTCTGCTTCCCGGCTGCAGGTCAGGTGGCCGGTGGCACCGCTGATGTCCGTCAGCCTGGGAGGCAGCTCCCTATGTGTCCCGCACTGGCACGCCACAGGGAGGGAGGCTGAGCAGCTCCAAGGAGGCAGGTGGCAGGCCTGGAGGAAGAGTCCTAGCTGGCAGAGGCCAGCACGGGGCCGGGTCCTCCCCTGCTGCTGAGGCAACCGCTGCCTGCCAAGGTGCCACGCTGGTCCAGACACTGCCCAGCGTTGGCCTCATCTGCACCCAGCTCCCCTCAACCCCTGCAGTGATAGGGGCCGGCCACCCTAGGACACCCAGTGCTCAGCCTGGAGAAGTGAGAAAGAGCCGGCAAGGCCAATATTCCAGGGTTTTACCAGCATCTGCAGACTCTGCACATTTAAGCAAAACCAACCCGAACACCCTGGAAAATACCAGGGTCTGTGGGTACATGAAGGAACCAGAGAAGGTGGCCCCCAGCCTCAGTTTTAGAGTGGGTCAGCCAGTTGAGACCTGACCAGGAGGCCTCCCAACCCGGGGACTCCAAATTGGGCCTGTGGACCCTCCAAGGTCAGTTCAGTCGCTCAGTCGTGTCCAACTCTCTGATAGGGATTTTTTTAAAAGTTAAGTCATCAAGTTTTTTTACTTCTCTCAAGTTCCAATCTTCTTTTAGAGGGAAGGGCAGAAGGGACAGGGTAAAGCAAATTATTTCATTTTTAAGCTTGTTTTGTCCCAAAACCTAATTATATTCAAAGTAGTGGTACAAAATTTATTTGTTGATTTTGATTGACGTAAATCAAGAATTAAAGTAATGCATTTATTATTCAGAAATTTTCCTCATTTCAAAACAAAGATTTTTGAAAGTAAAAGAGCTGGCCTAAAAATATGAATTTTCAAGTTTTCAGCAAATAGATAATAACTAAAAACAGCTAAGTAGATATGAATTCAAAACAATACTCACTTAAGTAGATGACTACAGGAAATTGATGCTTTTGAACTGTGGTGCTGGAGAAGACCCTAATTTAAAAGTTAAGTCATCAAGTTTTTTTACTTCTCTCAAGTTCCAATCTTCTTTTAGAGGGAAGGGCAGAAGGGACAGGGTAAAGCAAATTATTTCATTTTTAAGCTTGTTTTGTCCCAAAACCTAATTATATTCAAAGTAGTGGTACAAAATTTATTTGTTGATTTTGATTGACGTAAATCAAGAATTAAAGTAATGCATTTATTATTCAGAAATTTTCCTCATTTCAAAACAAAGATTTTTGAAAGTAAAAGAGCTGGCCTAAAAATATGAATTTTCAAGTTTTCAGCAAATAGATAATAACTAAAAACAGCTAAGTAGATATGAATTCAAAACAATACTCACTTAAGTAGATGACTACAGGAAATTGATGCTTTTGAACTGTGGTGCTGGAGAAGACCCTAGAGAGTCCCTTGGACTGCAAGGAGATCCAACCAATCCATCCTAAAGGAGATCAGTCCCGGGTGTTCTTTGGAAGAAATGATGCTAAAGCTGAAACTCCAATACTTTGGCCACATCATGTGAAGAGTTGACTCACTGGAAAAGACTGTGATAATGGGTGGGATTGGGGGCAGGAGGAAAAGGGGATGACAGAGGTTGAAATGGCTGGATGGCATCACCGAGTCGATGGATATAAGTTTGAGTGAACTCCGGGAGTTGGTGACGGACAGGGAGGCCTGGAGTGCTGTGATTCATGGGGTAGCAGAGTCGGACACGACTGAGCCACTGAACTGAACTGACAGTCTAGGTACCAAAACGCAAATATTTTAAGCAAAAGTCCAGTGATTGTTTGATTGACAAGTTACAAAGTAATTTCTGTAACACCAGTGAACAGAAGTTACAGGCTCTTTTAGTTCAGTTCAGTTCATGAATTTCATCTTTTGCATGAAAGCTTGTCACGTTGTTTTTTTCTCCTTTAACCTCTAGAAGAACAAATTTTATTCTACAGATATGTTTTTCAGCAGACAGCATTTGAAGAGTCAAAGTGAAATGGAGCAACATTTTCAAGTAAAGAATCATATATTCTACTGCTGTCTCCAGACTCATGATTCAAATGCCCTTAGGAGGCATAGCCAGTTAAACACATATCAGAAATAATAAATTATGCAAGCTATTCTCTAATATCAAGGAGTAAATAAAGCAAGCTGAAGGGCAAATATCAAGTGCTGTATTCTTGGGATCGGATGATTTGTAGCTTTGGTTAGACCCTAAATACTCTGCAAGTTAAACAGTTAATAATGTAAATAGTCATAATGCCCCAAACATTTAAGCCAAAACAATCCTAAAGCTATTGCAACAGTTATGGCAAAATCTATTTGGGTAATTCTATCCACTATATGCTCCCAGTCCATTTTGTGGTCAAATCCCAGCGAATGGCTGAAAGGATTTTTAAATATTTTAGGATGTTAAATATTTTTGTAAGGTGGCATAGAAAAAAACCAGAGGAACTTTTCAGCAATCCCAGTATAAGTAGAACATATATGCTTAACATGGAGGCTTCATAAGTAAACTGTGTAAATTGTATGAAAATTATATAAATTACTTCATAAGTAAATACCATGTTCTGCTAGTTCTGTGTGCTTAAGTGTTACAGTTCAGTTCAGTCGCTCAGTTGTGTCCGACTCTTTGCGACCCCATGAATCGCAACACGCCAGGCCTCCCTGTCCATCACCATCTCCCAGAGTTCACTCAAACTCACGTCCATTGAGTTCGTGATGCCATCCAGCCATCTCATCCTCTGTCATCCCCTTCTTCTCCTGCCACCAATCCCTCCCAGCATCAAAGTCTTTTCCAATGAGTCAACTCTTCACATCAGGTGGCCAAAGTACTGGAGTTTCAGCTTGAGCATCATTCCTTCCAAAGAAATCCCAGGGCTGATCTCCTTCAGAATGGACTGGTTGGATCTTCTTGCAGTCCAAGGGACTCTCAAGAGTCTTCTCCAACACTACCTTAAAATCATTCAAAAAATTTAGATCCCACTATTGTCTTTTATCTACTAGGTGACTTTCCAAAAGGAACTTAATTGTGTGAGTAACAGTTTTATCACTTATTAAAGAGATGAATGCAATATGTACTCAGAAGATTATTGAGGCCATTCATGGAGAGTATGTAAAACAACCAGCACAAGCCACGTAGCCAGCACATTTGCCTGCTTAATACGAGACTGGAGTCTGAATGTAACGGCCAGTTTCTCACACACATCTCAAGATAAGATCGCGGCTTCTTCGATTCCGTGCAAATCCCACTGAAGGGTCCAGTCACAGATGTGGTGAATGTGCTCACTGAGTGAGCTCAGCATTTTCACAATTTTTCACACATCTATTTCCTACTGATGTCGATTCCATGGTCCCCAAATGACTAAATGATACAATCCCTCGTTACTTTTGGATCATTTAAAACAATGTATATTTCAAGACTTAAGGAATTCAACTCTACTCCAACCACAACAGCATTTTGAGGAAAAGGAAAGTCCTCAGAGAAACAGGACAAGTGCTGAGGAACACATTGGGCACTGATGGGCAAGTGTACCTGAGTCTGTTTTCAGGAGGTCCACCATTAAGTACTGAAACAAATAACGAAAAAATGTCTTGGACTGAATTTGGATTTATATTTTTCACATGTCAGCTGAATAGAATTTCTCTTGCTTTCAGTGGAATAAATTTGGCCTTACATACTGTAATTAAGCCTGCCCCAGAAAGGCATACGAATATTTGAAATAAGTTTAGATTAATAAAAAAGGATTAGCATTCTCATGTACTTCTGTTAAAAATTATTTATCATATATCAGTAATACCCACCTAAATATGCATATTTATATCTTTTCACTGGGTAAATATTTCCCTCATCTGTTTTTGTATTTTTTGTAAGTCATAGATTTACAATGTGTTACATTTACATTTTCTCATTTGTTGTATCAATCATGAAAGAGAAGGTAAGGAGTAATGGGATTTATTAGCTAATTTGTGCTATTTCAGCTTGCTCTAAGTAGTTGTCCCAAAGTGTAGAAAAGTACTTTAGAGTCTTACACAAACTGTAGCTGCATTGATATCTTTTTCTCACAGTAAAAATGAAAGTGAAAGTCACTCAGTCATGTCTGACTCCACGACCCAATGGACTACACAGTTAAAGCCATTCCCTCTCCAGGAGATCTTTCCAACCCAGGGATCGAACCCAGGTCTCTTCCATTGCAGGTGGATTCTTTACCAGCTGAACCACCATGGAAGCCCCAAAATACTGGTGTGGGTAGCCTATCCCTTCTCCAGCAGATACTCCCCATGCAGGCATCAAAACAGGGTCTCCAGCATTGCAGAAAGATTCTTTACCAACTAAGCTACCTACCCACTCCAGTATTCAAACCTGAAGAATTCCATGGACTGTATGGGGTCACAAACAGTCGGATATGACTAAGCAACTGTCACGTCACTTAACTTTCTCAAGGTAAATGACTATTAAAAACAAGAGGTCAGACCTCTTGAGATGTTCTGATCACTGTCTCACATACAGAATAAACTCAGGAAATGTTAGATCACTGTAAACATGAATGAAAGAATCAGGTTTTAGATTTTATATGATTTAAAACTTTCTGAAAGCATGATTTAAGAAACCATGGAAAATTCAGAATCAGAAATTTAAACTGAAATACTAAATAAATGAAGCTTACCACCCGTGATTCTTTCATATGGTAATGTTTTCAAAATACATTCCACATACATAAACCGGGCTCATCACTCTGAATGTCAGTGGTTGTGTGGTGCTGTTTTACAATGAGGGGGTCCCAGGACTCATTATCAGGTAGTACTTAAACAGCCACAGAATGTCAGGATCTGAGGTTTTTTACCACGAATTAAATTTTATTTTTGTTTTTTCAACTCAGGTTAAAAGCACTGTTTTCTTTCCTGTTTTTAATAAAAATGTGTCTGTAGAGATTCATGTGGGCTTCCCAGGTGCCAAAGGCATTCCTATAAATTAAGTGCATGAATCTACATTTCTTTTGGTGATGTTCAAGTTCTTTGGCTCATGTTCTGAGTTCCTGACCAACCTAGACAATTGGTCTGCCTGCTGGCTGCGAAAATTTCAGTAGTTCTGCCATAGCTACAGCATGCGGCTACCGCTGCTACCCAGCAAACGGGTCTGACCCACTGGCATCCTTTTTTTCTGGATCAGATCACTCTATTTAAAAACAAGAAATCTTTTCTTCTAAGCCTATCTAAATCAGGTCTGACTCCTCACAGAAAGTTCCCAACACAGTGTCTTTTCAAATATGTTGTTCAACTGTGAGTTTGGGGCTCTTGAGTTAATATATAGTATTCTACAGAACACGTATTTGTAAAATAAGATAACAACTACTGTAGTTTTAGCTTTCTCAGTAGTCAAGCTTGCAACCATTCTGAAAATGGGTTTCCTTACTGTCATTGTATAAATGAAGAAACTGAGGATTAGAGAAGCTGAGAATTTTGCCCAAAGTCAAACAGTTCAAAAACAAATTATTTAGAATAAAACTTTCACTTTATTTTCAGAGAACATGCGTTTACGCATCCTTCACATGGTCTCTGAGTGCAAAATGAAGCTTACCACACAAGCCTTCTACTTTTAGCTAATTTTAGCATTTGGCTTTGCCTAGAGGAGTCTGAAAAGAGTGACATAAAATATGCTTTAAAGTGGAGGCAATAGGAGTGATCATCTAATTAGACATTATTTTAAAATGAACACCCTATTTAGACAGTGAATCAGGACAAAGTTGGAGCTAGAATAGACATTTTCTTAAGCTCATGAAAGATGCACCTTGAGTAGTCAATTCCACAACATTTGGAAAATGAGACACAGGTTTCCCCCACTATCTAGCAACAGGGCATTCCTATGAAGCCTTTGGGCTGAAACAGCATAAAAAGAGCATATTCCCCCTGCTTTCCAAAAGCTCACCTTACACCACTTTGCTCTTACAGAAGACTTGTATTAGCAGAGAAGAGCTTAATTCACAGAAGAGAAGCCCTCTTTGAATTTCTTTTGGTTAGTGAAAACAGGTACTAATGTAGAGCAGAAGTCTTTCCCAAAAGCCAAGCAGCTTAAAAAGAAAAGGAAAAATTAAAGAGAGCCAGACACCTGTCCGTGCTCTGGGGCACATGCTTTCTGTATGCCCTACACCTAAAGCAGTTATCACTAAGAACAAGAGACCACACAGAAGATGTCCCTTACTGTGGGGACTGAAGCAGCTAAAACCTCACATTTTCAGTTTGGGAAAACTGCAGTTTCTCTGACAGCACTCTTCTCAGGGAAGAGTAATCAGGATGTTGCTGAATAGCTCCATATGCTGGTATTTGGGCAGAACTGCACAGAGTAGTTCCTGGGGAAGGAAATGGCAACCCACTCCAGTATTCTTGCCTGGAGAATCCCATGAACAGAGGAGCCTGGCAGGCTACAGTCCATGGGGTCGCAAAGAGTAGGACATGACTGAGCGACTTCACTTCACACAGAGTAGTTAAACTT
>SJYC01096595.1:0-26557 GCA_006408675.1 Madoqua kirkii
TGGATGGCATCATCAATTCAATGGACATGAGTTTGAGCATGTTCTGGGAGTTGGTAAAGGACAGGGAAGCCTGGCATGCTGCAGTCCATGGGGTTGCAAAGAGTCAGACACGACTGAGCAACTGAACCGAACTGATGGCATGTGCAAAAATGAGGCATGAATACTGGGACAGAGAGTGAGGGGCAATCAGTGGGCTAACTGAAGAAATAAACATATTTGTCTGTTGGTTTAGAGACTCAAAGTTTTTCACTTGACCTGAAATAATGAATCAATGAATCCTAGGACCCAGTGATCCAAAGGAAAATTTAAAACATGGTGACTGTAAAAAAATGAAACTTCTGTATGACAATGATTAACACAACACTCAAAAGACATTCTAACAATCAGAATGAGTATGGTGTGGTTTTACAGTTGCCTGCTACTTCTTCCTTTCTCTCTACTCCAGTTTCCAGTAATCCACTCATCCAGTAATTATTCAACCAATACTCAGTCAGCAAATATTTATTGAGCACCTACTATGTGCCAGGGTTTTTACTACAAAGTGGAAATACATGGTGAATGGCACAAGTTCTTTTCCTAAAAGAATTTACATTTTATTAGGGGGCTGAATGGGAAGACAGGGGAGACAAATCAAATAAATATACTTCAGGTGGTGATTAGTAGGGTGATCAATAAGTGGATGAGGGTATAGAGTTATGAGATGGCTACAAATTTACAGAGATGATCAGGAAAGCCCTCTCTCAAAAGGGACACAGAAAAGAGATGTGAAGAAAGTACAGGACAAAAAGAAGGGAAGAAAATAGATACTGTGATATTCTTTGACATGTGGGGATATATTCAAGAATATCAGTAAGTAGAGGAATGACCCATACCACCACCCTCCCAGCTATTGTGATCCTGAAGCTGGGAGCCCATTCTGGCCATCTTTCCAGAGTATCTTCCTTTGTTAGGATGGACTAGAAAGCTAGTGGCCTCCTGATCTGTTATGAATCATCTCTAGATCTTAGCAAAGTTAACTTGGATCATGGCCTGACTCAGCATTTCAGCCAATATAACTATCTTCACATTACCAGGCTGACCACTTTGCTTTTTATTGCAACATACACTGGTATTTTCCTGCCTTTGACCTTTTAAAGCAATGAATAATACAGCATGGGCCAATTGTAGGTTAGGAACGAGCATGATCATAGAAGACAAATGCCCAGCAGAGAATGGAAAGAAAACAGTTCAGATTGTGCTAGACTTTTCCTCAAATCCCTGTAAAAGCACATGCCTTACAGGCCTCTTATGTTCCACAGACCTAGAATTAAACTCGTGATGTTGACTCCTGGCACCCAAACCTGATCTTATTGCTGTGATCTCTGTTGTAGTAAATGATTCCTCTTCTTACCCATTTCCATGTGTCTTAAACTTCAGAGTCATTCTTGATACCACCTTCTCTGATACTTTACAACCCTAATAAATTGCCAGTAATACTGATTCTGTAAAGTATATCTGTCTACTTTGATCTGCTCCTTTGCCACATCTATTATTGATCAGTTAAACCATAATAATTGACTTATGATTTATCTCTGGTTTTTGTCCACTCTGTCCATACCTCATCTACTTCATTTTTCTGCCCATATCCAGAATTCTTTTTTAAAAATTATGATATCTCTGTACTGCTTAAAATTTTTACTAGCTTCACACTGTCCTTTAGGAAAAAATACAAAATCCTTTATAGTGTCCCTTCAGAATTACACATATATACACAAGAGAATTCTTCTCTATGTTTTAGGCAATTAACTGTTAAAATAGTATATTAAATGCCCATGTACCACCCATAAAACTGCATAGTTCATTAAATTTACAAAACTCTTATACCAATACATTTATTTTTCACTTGATTTCTAAGTTTTCTAGAGCACGTTTAATTTTTTCAAAAATACTCTGAAAATATCAAGTATCAATGGGTAATGATTTTTAATGTAACATCAACAAGCAAAATATCCAACTTTTTTTTCTTTTAACTAATGTTTCCTTTCAAAGACTTTGGGTCTAAAATCTCTAACAGTGCACTTTAAAAAATGTAATTTGAATGTAATTTCAAATGTAATGTACAACTCAATCCAAACGGACAGAGCGAGTCAGTCCTTATCTGTCTCTCACTGGCATTTATGATATCACCACACTGGTGAATAACAAAATAATAGCATGTACTGGCCACTCATGTAATTAGCTTGCTATTTAGTTGTTGATGTAAGTGACAAAGCATAACTATTATATTTAAATGGAAAAAAAGTATTGTCTTATATAACTAACTCTCCCACACCATGCAACAGAAAGAACATGAAATCTGATGTAAACAGACCTAGTTAGGGATTGTGGCCAATTATTAAGAGACTGGAGCAAGTTATGTCATCTCTCTGGAATTCTATTTCTTCATTTCAAGATAGGACATTTTAGAAGAGGGGCAAATTCCTTTTATACAATTGAACACGATGTTAATATCTACAAAACAATATTAGCAAATATGAAACATGTCAAACCTACACCCAATCACATTTAAGTCTATGTGAAATAAAATCTTATATACTTGTAGATGAATCACTTTTAAAAGTGTAAGTCAAAGGCTTTCTCCTTTGCAGTATTGAAATATCACTGGCTTTAGACTAATTTTAGAAAGGACTAGCCTAAAAGAAAATCTAATAATAAACTGAGTATCAACCTGTTCTTGACTAGCCGAACTCCTCATGCCGCTGCTTTCCTGGGTGGAGCTAATTACAGGCGTTCCTCTGCACTGAGGGGGCCGCTTCAGCTTGTACAAGTCACTAGACCATGAGAGAATCACGTATCCTGTGTGTGCTATGGGACCAGCTGTTCTTCCCCATCCTTTGTCTCCAACTGATGACCTAGACAGCAGTCAGCAGCCATCATGGACAGTGAATGACTTTCTCCAGATGATTCTAGAACCCAATCTTAAGATCCAATATTTCAGTCTTTCCAACTGAGGCCCCAGACATTACAGAACAGAGAAGACTCAAATTTCTACTATTATGTCCTGTTTGAATTTCTTTCCTATTGAATATGTGGATTTATAATAAAATGACTAGACCAGTAAGCTTTGGGATGAATATTATGTAATAGTGATACCACCTACATGGGCGCTTCCATGTAGGCTACAAAGAATTGGCATTGCTTTTGAGTCTGGGGTTAGGAGGAGACTGAAAGGCCTTGAGCAGACTGTTATTGAAAGCTGAACATATCTCAAGGAGAGGGTTATAAAGCTTAGGCAGACAGGGAGAAAGTGTTATTGGACATTGGAGGAAAAGACTTTTGATAGGAAGCACTGGAGAGTTTAGCAAAACTGTTGCTGATGATAACATAGAAAACAGAAAAAAGTAACACCTTTGTGTTAGAAGTTGTAGAAGTCAAGAGTTATGCATATAACCACGTACCATATAATCACTGACCATGTCAATAAATCATATTGATTCATAAAGACCTTCGGTTATAACTGTGGGTTGTTTCTGAAGTCTTTAAGCTGTGACTTTGAGTTTGGTCTCTTGAGATTGTTCAGCCACTACTCCATTAAGGCTTACAGCACTGTAAGGTGGCATTTCATCCACGCATCAAAGTACCAGAGGAATAGTAACAAAAAATTGAAGAGAATTTATTCATATCTTTCTAATAATCTTGGAACCAGAAAGTCAAATGTGTTCCTTATTAAGTAATGATAATGATTGTCTATATAAACTTTAGGTTGACAGTGCATATTTATATTCATAATCTTACTTGATCTTCTCATTTAACCCTTGAAGTAGTTATTTCACTTTTAATAAGCAAAAACCATCCATAATAACTTATTTGCCCAAATTCATAACAAGTAAGTGGGCTTCCCTGGTGGCTCAGAGGGTAAAGCGTCTGCATAAATGCAGGAGATGCAGGCTTAATCCCTGGGTTAGGAAGATCCCCTGGAGAAGGGAATGGCAACCCACTCCAGTATTCTTGCCTGGAAAATCCCATGGACTGAGAAGTCTGGTAGGCTATAGTCCATGGGGTCGCAAAGAGTCAGACACGACTGAGCAACTTCACTTTTCACAAGTGATCAACCAAGGACTATATGTCAGTTTCTCTAATCATAAGCCGTTTGTTCTTTTACAAATAATAAGTGATTGTATAGAATTCCTGATATTTTTAAATTACTTGACTATATATACAGTCCTGCATGTTATGACAGCTATGACTGTCAGTTTTTAAAGGAGAGAATTTCATCCAGTTGAGAAACATCATGTGTCAAGCCCTGCCACTCCAAAAATAATATCTGTAACTGCAATTAAGTTCTTAAAAGAATAAACAGAAAGCATAGATAATTTCAAGCATATGTGAAGAGAAATATCAGAAAAAGTGATACAGGAGGTAATTATTCCCATTACCAAGTACTTCTTCACAGAAGTATTACAGAATGAATTCGTATTATCACTGAAGGCTCCTTTACTTATAAAATAAACTTCAATTTATTAAAATTTAATTTCCACAAAACTTAGTAGAAATAAAGCTTGCCACAGATTTTGAAAAAAACAAACAGTGGAAAATTATCTAGTCTAGCTACAGCAATTTTATAAAGTGGAATAAACACGCCTTTATTATCTAACTCTTCAGTTCTTAGTTATTAATGAAGCAATTCATATTTGTTCTTTGTTAGCTTTCAAGGAAGCTGTGATTTAATTGATTTCAATCAACATTTATTGAGTATAACTCTATGCAGGACACGTATCTGGGAGTTGGAAGCATTTAATTACAATAACCCATGGCCCCTGATCTCCAATGAAAACAATACGCAAACACTTGTAAGACAAAGCAGATTTTGAGAAGTGCTACACAAGAGGTTTACATACAACAGAGGAAGAGGGAAGAAGAGATTTAATCCAGACTTAAATGTGTGCAAAAGCTTTGATGAAGAAGCAGTAGTGAATATAAAGACTTCAAGACTTGAAGGCTGACAAATACCCATATTTCCACTTAAAGATCTTCTTAGTTCTACTGAACTGTTTTCAATAGCATGTGTTGGTAGGCTCAGCTTTGTAAACCCAAGTTCTCAGCAATAACTTTAATTCTATACGTATTGATCGCTCATGGAGCATTTAAGTAAATTATGACTAATACAGTATGTTCTATAACAGAGGTTCCCAATCTCCGTGCCACGGACAGGCACTTCCTGTCAGATCAGTGGGGCATTACATCAGAAATAAGGACATGATAAGTGTAGTGCATCTGAATCCCTGAAACCATGTCCTCCCTTTCTCCCACTCCCCCAATGGAAAAAGTGACTTCTACGAAACCTGTCCTTAGTGTCCAAACAGTTGGCGACTGCTGGTCTACAAAAGAGTTTCCAACAAACAGCAGCCCTCTTCTCCACTAAACAAATAGATAAAGAAAACAGAATAACGAGAAGGCCAAACTAGTATCTGTGCTGAGAGTTTAGCCAAGAATAAGATGGAGGCCTGGGTGAGCCAAATGCACCCGTTATGCAAACCTTGGAATAAGAACATTGACTCACCAGTCACAGAAGCTCTGGCCTTTGCACCAACCAACCTTCACCTCTCTCCTCCGGGGCAGAGCTGAAGAAGGAAACTGCTTCCTGCAAGTAGCAGGCTCTCAGGAGAAGTCTGGAGCCCTGCTGAGGGGGGTGAGGGGGTTGAGGAAAAAAAAGGACAGTTAGTGCTTCAGCTAGGCCCAGCTAAGATAAGGGTGCATGCGTGCATGTGTGCGCACTCAGTCGAGTCCGACTCTTTGTGACCTCATGACTGTAGCCCACCAGGCTCCTCTATCCATGCGATTCTCCAGGCAAGAATACTGGAGGGGATTGCCATTTCCTTCTCCAGGGGATTTTCCTGACTCAGGGATTGAACCCTAGTCTCCTATATCTCTTGCATTGGCAGGTGGATTCTTTTCCACTGAGCCACCTGGGAAGCCCCAAGCTGAGTATCTCTTTCAAATTTCCTATGCAAATAAGTTACTCTCCCTCCTCTGGGGAGACAGAGATAGAAGAAAAGGACCGGGAGGGCTGAGAGAAAGGGCCTCCTCATGGCAACCAGAAGCAGGAAAGATGTGATCCATCTTAAATCTCTCCCAAGATGATGTGAATGATTAGAGAAGAGAGGCATCTTTTTGTATTGACCATTCACTGTTTCTCTTTTACAGACTTGCTCATGCTTTTAAGTTTTAAAGAATGGTCCATTTTTCTCTTGTTGAATTGCGTGATTCCAAATCAATATGTAACAGTAAGTATAAGAGCAAAACAAGTAGTTGGCACCCTGGTGTCTCACGTATAGAGCCTCTCTGCTTCTTATTTTTGTTTCAGTTTTTAATCATCCCCCTTCCCTCCCCACTGGGGACTGGCTGGAAATGCAGGAAGGAGGCACCTTTTATTCATTGGTTGCTATGCTTGAAATCAAAAGGCAAGAAGAGGGGAAAAAGCAAGTGAAACAGGCAAGAGTAATACAAGAAGAATTGGCTGGGAGAAATTCTAGAAACAGAATTTTCTAGAACAGATATTTCCCCTTAAACCAGAGAATGATTGAGTAGGTATGTAGGTATTTCAGAGTGGCTATGTTCCTGAGTCCTGTGCAAACGTGTTAGTAAACTGACATAAAGCTGAATTAAACATGAATAAACAGCAAGGACCACAGGAGCTCTGCTCAATGTTATGTGGGAGGGGAGTTTGGGGAAGAAAGGATACATATATGTGAATGACTGAGTCCCTTTGCTGTCTACCTGAAACTACCAAAACATTGTTAATTGGCTGTACACCAGGATAAAATAAAAGTAAAAAAGTCAAAAATCCAAATAGCTGTGTTTGCATACTCATCTATGTTTCACATGTATTATTACAAGGAGCAAGAACTTTGAAATGAAATAAATATTTGAAAATGTGTAGACCAAAAATATTTGGGGCATATAGATACCTTCTTATTTATCATATCAACTACCATTTTAGTTCTTTTAAACAAAATTGTGACTATATCAGCTTGAGTCACCCCCACTTATATCTCAGAAATTAACGCTGAAATCTTTTTTGCTCTCTTGAATTATCATTATTTCAATCTAATATTTGGAAGCAGGTAAGTCATGACCAAGATGAATTGATAATTTTGAGTTTATCTGCAAGATTTATTCATTAGGTAAAAATTTCATCGTATTGCCAAGAGAATAATGATGGACAGGGAAGGAAACACAACATTCCAGAACATTTACAACTTTGATGTGATCATACATATTTTAGCTTCAGTTTGTGACTTTATTAACACTATAGTATATTCACATTTCCCTTGTGGTTCAGACAGTAAAGAATTTGCCTGCAAAGTGGGAGACCAGGTTTAATCCCTGAATTAGGAAGATACCCTGGAGAAGGAAATGGCTACCCAGTCCCATATGCTTTTCTGGAGAATCCCATGGACAGAGAAGCCTGGTGGGTTACAGTCCATGGGGTTGCAAAGACTTGGATGTGACGGAGCAGCTAACACTAGCTTTTCCTCTATATTTCCTGGCACAGGTACACTTCTCTTACAGAGTGAAGGCTCAAAACCAACTGAACTTGTCACTTTAAATGAAGACATATTGTGGTAACTTTCTCTCAGAACTATTTCTGAAATTAATAACTGCAGTTTTCTGAAGAGCTACATTATGGCTTTCCTCTAGTTTTTCATGTCAAGTTCTGCTCTAAGTAAAGATTTTCATATCTCATGAGTTATTATCACTACCTACAGCTTGCCAATATAGGAAGAGCTCTGGCAGGAGAAATCACCTTGCTGGCCTTGAAATGTTGGGAGTTCTAATTAGTGGAGGGTAGTGACAGCTTGTGCCACCTGGAGTATTTTAATATTCCCCCCTAATGAGATGAATATCACTTCCCTGCAATCAGGGAGATTTCCCAGGGTTCCCAATCAACTCACACTATTTTTAGATTCATTCAAATTGGCTAATTATGAGGATTAGCATGAATTATCCCTGTGTTTTACTAGATGTCCAAGTGTCATTTCAATATCAGAATTACCATCTTGGTATTCTGTGGAGAAAAGTTGCTGCTGCTACTGCTAAGTCACCTCAGTCGTGTCTGACTGTGCGACCCCATAGACGGCAACCCACCAGGCTCCCATGTCCCTGGGATTCTCCAGGCAAGAACACTGGAGTGGCTTGCCATTTCCCTCTCCAATGCATGAAAGCGAAAAGTGAAAGTCAAGTCACTCAGTCATATCCGACTCTTCGCGACTCCATGGACTGCAGCCTACCAGACTCCTCCATTCATGGGATTTTCCAGGCAAGAGTACTGGGTGGGGTGCCATTGCCTCCTCCATGGAGAAAGGTTAGGAATGGTTAAAGTTACACCCTACACTGCACAGAATTTGTTGAAAAGATGTATCTGATCTTAAAACCAGATCTTGATTAGCGATGTTCTACTTTAGGAAGAGAGTGAGAAGGGACTGGTAAATGTAAAGCCTTCTCAGAGTGCTTTCTAAAGATCTCAGCTTTTAATTCAATAATGGAGGGAATATTAGGTAACTGATAACAAAGTAAATGGACTTGATATTTCATTGATAATTCTAGAACTCAAAATATCATTAAAATATTAAAGCTGATTAAAAGGATTTTAAGTTACATTTGAAACAAAATAATTATAATAGTCTTGGGTAAATAGAGTCTTGGTAAGGCATGACAAAGTCATGTGGAACTACTCAACTTGCCCGGAGGAGTGAAAGGTTTTTAAGAGAACACATTTCTCTTTTAAAAGAATGAAAATGAAAGGAATCTCCACACTGTTTTCCATAATGGCTGTACTAGCTTGCATTCCCACCAACAATCCCACTGCTGGGCATACACACCGAGGAAACCAGAACTGAAAGAGACACATGTACCCCAATGTTCATTGCAGCACTGTTTATACTCTCCAGGACATGGAAACAACCCAGATGTCCACCAGCAGATGAATGGATAAGAAAGCTGTGGCACATATACACAATGGAGTATTACTCAGCCCTTAAAAAGAATAAGTTTGACTCAATTCTATTGAGATGGATGAAACTGGAACCGATTATACAGAGTGAAGTGAGCCAGAAAGAAAAACACCAATACAGTATACTGACACATATATATGGAATTTAGAAAGATAGTAATGATGACTCTGTAGGTGAGACAACACAAGAGACACAGAGGTATAGAACGGACTTTTGGCTTCTGAGGGAGAGGGAGAGGGTGGGATGGTTTGGGAGAATGGCACTGAAACATGTATACTATAAGAAATGAAGCACCAGTCTATGTTCAATACAGGATACAGGATGCTTGGGGCTGGTGTACGGGAAGATCCAGGGAGATGGTGTGGGGTGGGAGGTGGGAGGGGGCTTCGGCATTGGGAGATTGTGTACATCTACAGCTGATTCATGTCAATGGATGACAAAACCATTGCAGTATTGTAAAATAGAATAAAGTTAAAAAAAAAAAGAATGAAAATGTTCTTATGGACAGACCACCTTCTAGGATTCTGAGAAAGCCCATGGACCCACCTGCCGGTCTCTTAAACTCTGAACACTGCTGGAGACTGGGAGGAATACGAAAAGTTTGAAGATCAGTTTTGATTTTTCAAGAGGAGACAAAACAGATCAGTGAGCTCTTGAGTCTGACCTTGGGCAACACCTTGAACTAGATTATTATTAAAGGAACGATTTGTGAGCTTCTGCAAGAGAAGTATCGGACGGTCTGCCACATGGCCTTTCTAAGAGCTGCTGAAAGGAGGATGTGTGACCCCAAGGAATTAACTTTTCTTTATCAAAAGATTCCTGCTGTTATGGGCTGAACTGTGTCAACCTCAAAATTTATAGGTTGAAATTCTAACCACCAGTATCTCAGAATGCGGCTGTATTTGAGATAGGGTCTTTAAAGAAGTGATTAAGTTCAAATGAGGCCGTCCGAGTGGGCCCTGCTCCAATATGCCTGGTCACCTTTTAAGATGAGATTAGGACACAGAAACACACAAAGGGAAGGCAGTGCGAAAACACGGGGAGAAAACCAGTCCAGGAGAGAGACCTCAAAGAAAAACCGACTCTGCTGACACCTTGATCTCAGACTTTGAGCCTTCAGAGCTTTGAGGAGATAAAGCTCTGTTATTTAAGCCACCCAGTCTGGAGTGCTTTGTTATGGCGGCGCAAGCAAATGAAACCCAGCAGCTTAAGTTCAATAAGAACCATGTGGCGGCGATGTCAAATGGAGGACCCGCAAAGGTACCACGATAAAAACAGGATCTACGATTCTCTGTGCTTACATTATTTGGTACTCAGTTGAGAGAGATAAGTCATGCTAGCTATTTTAACAGAGAGAATTTAACCTAAAAACTTGCTAACTAGCCATCTGAATTCCCTGGGACAGCCATAACAAAGTACCACAAACTGGAGGGCTTAGACAACAGAAGCTTACTGTCTCACAGTTCTGGAGACCTGAAGTCTGAGATCAAGGTGTCAGGAGGGGGGCTTCCTTCTGAAGGTGGTGAAGGAGAAGCTGTTCCTTGTCCTTCTCCTCATTTCTGGTTGTTTTCTGGCCATCTTTGGCAATCCTTGGCTTATGGATATCTCACCTTGATCGCTGCCTTTCTGTTCACATAGTCTTCTCCCTGGGTGAGCAACTGTCTCTGTGTCCAAATTTCCCTTTGTAGAAGGACAGCATCCTATTGCACAAGGCTTCCCCCGTGGCTGCGGTGAAGAATCTACCTGCAGTGCAGGGGACTTGCAGGAGAGGCAGGTTAGATCCCTGGGTCAGAAAGATCCCCTGGAGTACAAAATGGCAACCTGGTCCAGTATTCTTGCCTGGGAAATCCCATGGACCAAGGAGTTTGGCAGGCTGCGGTCCATGGACTCTAAGAAGAGCAACTTAAAAACAACAAAACAAGCTATTGCACAAGGGCCCACCCCAGTGAGCCCATCTTAACTCTCTGCGAAGGCCTGAAGAACCAGCACTTAAAGCAGTCACTTATGTTAGGGACAAAATAGAATTGGCTGCAAATGCATCCAAGAAAATGACCCTTAATCTCACCTCAGTTACAGAATTTTCAGCTCTTCTCAGAAATCAGCAGAGGACTTCGGTGAATCTCCCAGCCACCACGTTTGCCCACATCACGTCTGGACTTGCTTGTTCTCCTCGATCCAATGGGGAAGAAAATCCCTTGGCAACCAGTCACATGAAAAAGCCAAATCACTTTCACGTTTGCCTCATTAAAATCCCTAACCTGTGAGCAACTCGGAATTCATTGCTTTCAGAGCCTTGAGTTTCCAGGTGGAAACCCTTGCAATAAACACCTCTTTCTCCTTTGTTTTTCTCACTGTGTAGAGTTTGGTTTTTGACAAATCCTATTTCCAAGTAAGTTTCCACTTCCTGGTACTGGGGCTTGGAATTCAGTATCTTTTAAGGGAACACAATTGAATCCATAATACTAGGTAATCTAAAACCCAAAACGTTTTACAGAGATAGAAACTGAAGGAAGAGCTACCACCACTAGGACTGGAAGGGCAAAGGGAAGGGGATGAACATAAAATGTAGAAGCCTGGAGAAGGCTCCCTCAAGGAGCTAGAGGAAGGGGTGCGTGTGTGTACGTCACTCAGTCATGTCCGACTCTTAGCGACCCCATGGACTGTAGCCTGCCAGGTTCCTCCATCCAAGGGGATTCTCCAGGCAAGAATACAAGAGGGCGTTGCCATTTTCATGAGAAGGGTGCATGAGGCTGCTTCTGCAAATGCTGGAAAAACGGAAAATGCTGGGGAAACCACAGATTTTGGAGACACTGCATGCTGGATTCAGCCGCTGCTGCAAAAAGGCACTGCTCTTTCCTGGGTGAAGCATCACAGGGGTGATGCTCAGGGGAACTGCTCACTTTCAGCCCCTCAGTTCAGTTCAGTTCAGTTCAATTGCTCAGTCATGTCTGACACTTTGCGACCCCATGAATTGCCGCAGGACACCAGGCCTCCCAGTCCATCACCACCTCCGAAAGTTTACCCAAACTCATGTCCATCGAGTTGGTGATGTCATCCAGCCATCTCATCCTCTGTCATCCCCTTCTCCTCCTGACCCCAGTGCCTCTCAGCATCAGTCTTTTCCAATGGGTCAACTCTTCACATGTGGTGACCAAAGTATTGGAGTTTCAGCATCAGCATCAGTCCTTCCAAAGAACACCCAGGACTGATCTCCTTTAGGATGGACTGGTTGGATCTCCTTGCAATCCAAGGGACTCTCAAGAGTCTTCTCCAACACCACAGTTCAAAAGCATCAATTCTTCAGCGCTCAGCTTTCTTCACAGTCCAACTTTCACATCCATACATGACCACTGGAAAAAAACATAGCCTTGACTAGGTGGACATTTGTTGGCAAAGTAATGTCTCTGCTTTTGAATATGCTATCTAGGTTGGTCATAACTTTCCGTCCAAGAAGTAAGCATCTTTTAATTTCATGGCTGCAGTCACCATCTGCAGTGATTTTGGAGCCCAGAGAAATAAAGTCTGACACTGTTTCCCCATCTGTTTCCCATGGCATCCCCCCATTGGTAGAGTTTCTTAGGGGACGCTAGCAAAGCAGACTTATAGTCTGTAAAGTTCTAGCCCCAGCACCACAAAGAAGAGTAAAGATAAGGTTTGTAGCTGAGAAAAAAACAAACCAATACCTAGCATAATGTTTAATATAATTGGGCCAAGATCAGCAAAGGAGCCAGTGACCAACAGAGAAAAGTGTTTGAGGTCATGATTCTGGAAACATTGACCCAAAAGTGTAACAAAATTCCTGGATTTGTGGTTACTGATGTGCAAGATTTTGCCTTAAATTCCTTATTTATTAAATGCATTTGATAATAAAAAGTAGCTCATAGGACTGTCACGAGGACACATAAAATGCACTTAGAATAATAGATGACACAGATTAAGAACTCAGGACTCGTTAAATACTAGCTCTTATTTGATTCAGTTCAGTTCAGTCACTCAGTCATGTCCGACTCTTTGTGACCCCATGAATCACAGCACACCAGGCCTCCCTGTTCATCACCATCTCCTGGAGTTCACTCACACTCACGTCCATCGAGTCAGTGATGCCATCCACCCATCTCATCCTCTGTCGTCCCCTTCTCCTCCTGCCCCCAATCCCTCCCAGCATCAGAGTCTTTTCCAATGAGTCAACTCTTCGCATGTGGTGACCAAAGTACTGGAGTTTCAGCTTTAGCATCATTCCTTCCTTATTTGATTACTATCTTGTTTAATTAAATAACTAAAAATTCAAATACCAACAATTTTAGAGCATATACCTTCCTCTACCAGGGAATTAATGAAACTTAAGAAAAGACAGGCATTTTTTCACTACCAGCAAAACATATACAAGTAAATATGGACTTAATTTCATGAACTAAAATCAAATGTCTCAACCTTCTGTTACTATTTAATGTTACATGGCTGATAATTGCTTCTATAGCTTTAAAGAAACTTTAAGAAAAGAGAACTTCTGCTTATGAGCAATACGACTTAAAAAAGCAAGATAGCAAAGAGTTTTAAACCTCACTCTCTGCCACAGTTGATGGTGGAATTACCTGGAATGCTAAATTGAGAATCCAAAGCCCCATCTGGGTTCAGAGGGAAAGAAGTTAGAATCACTTAGTGATTGCTGCTGAAGGCATGAGGTGACATTCCTGTCCCCTTGTTGATTTTACCAACCTTGAAGAAAAGAGCATGGCTTGCAGGGTCAAAACTAGAACTCAAGTTCTAGTTCTTTGCAAAACTGAGAACAGAGATAATAAATGAAAAAAAAAAATCATCTCTGTAGAACTCAGTAAGTGTTAGTAGCTCCTTTTCCTATATACGGTTTGACAACAATGCATTGGAGACCTAAAACAGTGTTCATACCTGTAAAATTTCATGATTTTGTTATCATTTGCTTGGTTATACTACAAGTAATCAATGTAAAGCACATTTTTAATGAAATGGATAATGCATTCCAAATTCATTTATGCTATAGCAGAATATCTACAATCATGTCATTTGTCTCACAAACACACACCGCAAATTTAAACAGAACTATTTTTGAATGAATGAATAAGGATAAAGTTCGCTTCTCTACACATATAATTACTTCAGCATCTAAAGATGATACAGATTCTGTGAGATTTGATTTGAGTTCACCTTTTGCTGAATCAGGGAACAATTTTCTTTCTCCTTTTACTAAAGTGAAAGGTAATGAAATGTGATTGTTTTTCAGTGCCTGAGAAACAAAGGGATAACTTCACAGACAAAAATAAGTAGATTCCATGGGGCAAGACTTTTGTTAAAATAGACTCTTTTGTCTTTTGTGTGTGAAAAGGTCGGCATCCACATTTAAGTTTACCATTACATGAATTTCATGAATTTCATATTAGTTCTGTGAAGTATCTGCTCCAGACAGTGCATTTTCTTTCCCTGGATTTTTTTAAAACATATTTTCTCAAAGGATTTCATCACAGAAATTAAACTTAGTCTGTACTTGTCAAAAAAATCTAGTGAATATATAAATATGTGTTCAGTTCAGTTGCTCAGTCGTGTCTGACTCTTTGCAACCCCATGAATCACAGCACGCCAGGCCTCCCTGTCCATCACCAACTCCCGGAGTTTACCCAAACTCATGTCCATCGAGTTGGTGATGCGATCCAGCCATCTCATCCTCTGTCGTCCCCTTCTCCTCTTGCCCCCAATCCCTCCCAGCATCAGGGTCTTTTCCAATGAGTCAAATCTCTCATGAGGTGGCCAAAGTACTGGAGTTTCAGCTTCAGCATCAGTCCTTCCAATGAACACCCAGGACTGATCTCCTTTAGGATGGACTGGTTGGATCTCGTTGCAGTCCAAGGGACTCCCAAGAGTCTTCTAATTATGTGTTGGATATGTATTAAATCGTGGCTCTTTTATTTGGTCTTTCACATTTATCTCACCCCACTCCAGTACTCTTGCCTAGAGAATCCCAGGGACAGAGGAGCCTGTTGGGCTGCCATCTATGGGGTCACACAGACTCGGACACGACTGAAGCAACTTAGCAGTAGCAGCGTTTATTTCATTGTTTAAATAGCACCATCTGGTGGTGAAATGAAATTATTGACATTATACTGTATTTTTTTTAAATGTTTTATTTTACATTTGAATATTTGACTCAGAAGGTAAAGAATTTACATGCAACACAGGAGAGCCAAGTTCGATACCTGGGTCAGAAATATCCCCTAGAGAAGGATGGCTACCCTATTCCAGTATTCTTGTCTGGAGAATTCCATGGACAGAAGAGCCTGGTAGGCTTTAATGCATGGGGTCACAGAGTCAGACACAAGTGACTAACACACACATAGTTGATTAACAACTTCAGGTGCACAACAAAGTGATTCAGTTACACATATACATGTATATTCTTTTTCAAATTCTTTTCTCAATTAGGTTGTTATAGAATATTGAGCAATGAAGAAAATGTGGATTCAGCATAGCAAAATATTCTGTTATTTTTTACATTACATTTGGGTTATTCATTGTAAATTTTCATGCATACTGATTTCTCATTTTATGCCTAGTTTTAAAGATACATAGAACCTGTCTCTTATACACATCTAGTCCAGACGTGATGTGGGCAAACCTGGTGGCTGGGAGATTCACCGAAGTCCTCTGGTGAATAAGAGTCAGACATGACTGAGCGACTTCACTTTTATTTTTCACTTTCGTGCATTGGAGAAGGAAATGGCAACACATTCCAGTGTTTTTGCCTGGAGAATCCCAGGGACAGGGGAGCCTGGTGGGCTTCCGTCTATAGGGTTGCACAGAGTCGGACACGACTGAAGTGACTTAGTAGCAGCAGCAGCGGCAGCAAGTAATACTTTTTATGTTTAATAAGAAAACTGAGTTTGACCAAAGAAATACAATAAATAGTCCATTAACTACAATTAGAATGTCCTAGCTAATTCACTATGACCGTTCATAGCAAGTTAATGATTAACTTATTTAAATCTCTTTTAAGTAAATTTAACCACCAAAAATCCCTTCCCATATACCCATTAGCCTCCTTCCCCAGTGCTATGAAATAGTTTTTGCAAATGCTACAGCAAACTTACATGCTCCAATCGAAACTACAAATTAGGTAAAACTAGTTTATTTCCCTAATGATCCTAGTGGGCAATGAACTGCTTTCCTATTACATTTTTAAAAGCAACCCTCCTTCTTTTCACTGCGGTTTTAACTTGGGATGAATTCAGGAGCCCTTTCCTGGGTCACCTCCCAGAAACCCTGGCAATTACGGGCTGAATGGAAAACAAACGTTAAGACACACGTTCCAAATGGAGGAGCCAAGCCTTTCCCCCCGACACTGGCTCTGCTGCTAGCAATGAATGGCGCTTTTCAGAATTCTCCCTGTGAACAGAACTAATTCTCTAAGAGCCTGCTCTGTGTTTATGGCTCTCACCTGGACCTGGGAGTGTTGTGGCGGATAAAGGCTAACAAGAAGGACGCAAAGGGACGATTCTGCCTTGGCCTTAAACCCAGGCAGTGGACAAGAGCTTACTTTCCAGCTCTGGCTGACCCCCTCTCTACCGTCAGCTCAATGTACTCCCATTTAGATAATAGGATGTCTTTATTACTGAGAAGGAGGGGAAATAAAGCAGGTAATTTATATTCTGCCTTGATGCATTCAACTCGGTAAGAAGAAAGCATAGTCAACAGCAAAACCAGACAGTTGGTTTTGGGCACCCCCTCTCCAGCCCGCCTGATAACCCTGCATCCTGTCGCCTGGATACGCTGCTCCTGTTTGTGGTGCTCACTCAGGCCCCCTGGACTCATGATCCCATGAACTATAGCCCGCCAGGCTCCTCTGTCTATGGAATTTTCCAGGCAAGAATACTGGTGTGGGTGGCCATTCACTTCTCCAGGGGATCTTCCCAGTGCAGGGATCAAACCCAGGTCTCCCTCATTTCAGACAGATTCTTTACCACTGCAGCACCTGGGAAACTGCCCCCTTGCAGACAAGGGCCTTTTTAACACAAGGCGTTTCAACAAGAGGTTTTCTTTAGGGAGCGGACATTTTCTTTCTCTTTTATTCTGAAAAAATGGCTATGATTTATCTCCAATGCCATTAACAGAAGCAAGAGTGAGTACTAGGAGAGGGGCAGTGTGATGCAACAGACTCACGGCTGTTCTCAAAATATCTGCACTGCCAATTGCTCTATGTTTACCTGGAAGACAGACCGGGCAGGAGTGGGGGAGGGGCAGAGTTGGAATCTGATCTGAACGTGGCCAATCTTAAGCAGGCACTGATTAAGACAGATGCAGCAGACCTGGGTATGGCATAAACCCTCTTGGAGAAGGTCACCATTAACCCCACTATAGATCCACCAGACCTTACACAGGACTGGGGAGACAGACTCTTGGAGGGAACAAAGAGAACCTTGTGTGAACCAGGACCCAAGAATAAGGAGCAGTGACCCCACAAGAGACTGAGTCAGACTTGCTGGTGAGTGTCCGGTGGAGGCGTGGGTCGGCGGTGGCCTGCTGCAGCGTTGGCGGCACTGAGTGCAAAAGTGCATGCATGGGACCTTTTGAAGGAGGTGGACATTATCTTCATTACCTCCACCATAGTTTGGCTTCCGTCAAACAACACGGAGGGAGCAGAGCCCCACTCCTCAACAGAAAATTGGATTAAAGATTTACTGAGCATGGCCCTGCCCATCAGAAAAAGACCCAGTTTCCCCCTCAGTCTCTCCCATCAGTAAGTTTCCTTAAGAGTAAGTAAGTCTCTTATCCTTCTCTATCAGAGGGCAGAAGTCAGCTCAATGTACTCCCATTTAGATAATAGGATGTCTTTATTACTGAGAAGGAGGGGAAATAAAGCAGGTAATTTATATTCTGCCTTGATGCATTCAACTCGGTAAGAAGAAAGCATAGTCAACAGCAAAACCAGACAGTTGGTTTTGGGCACCCCCTCTCCAGCCCGCCTGATAACCCTGCATCCTGTCGCCTGGATACGCTGCTCCCTGTTTGTGGTGCTCACTCAGGCCCCCTGGACTCATGATCCCATGAACTATAGCCCGCCAGGCTCCTCTGTCTATGGAATTTTCCAGGCAAGAATACTGGTGTGGGTGGCCATTCACTTCTCCAGGGGATCTTCCCAGTGCAGGGATCAAACCCAGGTCTCCCTCATTTCAGACAGATTCTTTACCACTGCAGCACCTGGGAAACTGCCCCCTTGCAGACAAGGGCCTTTTTAACACAAGGCGTTTCAACAAGAGGTTTTCTTTAGGGAGCGGACATTTTCTTTCTCTTTTATTCTGAAAAAATGGCTATGATTTATCTCCAATGCCATTAACAGAAGCAAGAGTGAGTACTAGGAGAGGGGCAGTGTGATGCAACAGACTCACGGCTGTTCTCAAAATATCTGCACTGTCAATTGCTCTATGTTTACCTGGAAGACAGACCGGGCAGGAGTGGGGGAGGGGCAGAGTTGGAATCTGATCTGAACGTGGCCAATCTTAAGCAGGCACTGATTAAGACAGATGCAGCAGACCTGGGTATGGCATAAACCCTCTTGGAGAAGGTCACCATTAACCCCACTATAGATCCACCAGACCTTACACAGGACTGGGGAGACAGACTCTTGGAGGGAACAAAGAGAACCTTGTGTGAACCAGGACCCAAGAATAAGGAGCAGTGACCCCACAAGAGACTGAGTCAGACTTGCTGGTGAGTGTCCGGTGGAGGCGTGGGTCGGCGGTGGCCTGCTGCAGCGTTGGCGGCACTGAGTGCAAAAGTGCATGCATGGGACCTTTTGAAGGAGGTGGACATTATCTTCATTACCTCCACCATAGTTTGGCTTCCGTCAAACAACACGGAGGGAGCAGAGCCCCACTCCTCAACAGAAAATTGGATTAAAGATTTACTGAGCATGGCCCTGCCCATCAGAAAAAGACCCAGTTTCCCCCTCAGTCTCTCCCATCAGTAAGTTTCCTTAAGAGTAAGTAAGTCTCTTATCCTTCTCTATCAGAGGGCAGACAGAATGAAAACCACAATCACAGAAAACTAACCAAACTGATTCCATGGACCAGAGCCTTGTCTAACTCAATGAAACTATGAGCCATGCCTTGTAGGGCCACACAAGATGGATGGGGTCATGGTGGATAGTTCTGACAAAAGTTGGTCCACTGGAGAAGGGAATGCAAACCTCTTCAGTATTCTTGCCTTGAGAACCCCATGAACAGCATGAAAAGGCAAAAAAGATAGGTTACTGAAAGATGAACTCCCCAGGTCGGTAGGTGCCCAATATGCTATGGGAGATCAGTGGAAAAATAATTTCAGAATGAATGAAGAGACGGAGCCAAAGCAAAAACAATGCCCAGTTGTGGATGTGACTGGTGACGGAAATAAAGTCCAATGCTGTAAAGAGCAATATTGCATAGGAACCTGGAATGTTAGGTTCCTGCATCAAGGCAAATTGGAAGTGGTCAAACAGGATACGGCAAGAGTCAACATCAACATTTTAGGAATCAGCTAACTAAAATCAGCTGACTTTAGGAATCAGCTAACTGGACTGGAATGGGTGAATTTAATTCAGATGACCATTATATCTACTACTGTGGGCAAGAATCCCTTAGAAGAAATGGAGTAGCCATCACAGTCAACAGAAGAGTCCAAAATGCAGTACTTGGATGCAATCTCAAAAACAACAGAATGATCTCTGTTTCCAATGCAAACCATTTAATATCACAGTAATCCAATCTATGCCCTGGCCAGTAATGCTGAAGAAGGTGAAGTTGAATGGGTCTATGAAGACCTATAAATCCTGCTAGAACTCACATCCAAAAAAGATGTCCTTTTCATTATAGGGGACTGGAATGCAAAAGAAAGAAGTCAGGAGATACCTGGAGTAACAGATAAATTTAGCCTGGGAGTACAAAATGAAGCAGGGCAAAGGCTAACAGAGTTTTTCTAAGAGAACACACTGGTCATAGCAAACACCCTCTTCCAACAACACAAGAGAAGACTCTACACATGGACATAATCAGATGGTCAATACTGAAATCGGATTGACCGTATTCTTTGTGGCCAAAGATGGAGAAGCTCTATGCAGTCAGCATAAAAAAGACGAGGACTGACTGTGGCTCAGATCATGACCTCCTTATTGAAAATTTCAGACGTAAGTTGAAGAAAGTAGGGAAGACCACTAACCCATGCAGGTATGACCTAAATCAAATCCTTTATGATTATACAGTAGAAGTAACAAACAGATTCAAGGGATTAGATCTGATAGAGAGAGTGCCTAAAGAACTATGGACAGAGGTTCATGGCATTGTACAAGAGGCACTGATCAAGACCATCCCCAAGAAAATGAAATGTAAAAAGGCAAAATGATAAGTTGAAGAAAGTAGGGGAGACCACTAACCCATGCAGGTATGACCTAAATCAAATCCTTTATGATTATACAGTAGAAGTAACAAACAGATTCAAGGGATTAGATCTGATAGAGAGAGTGCCTAAAGAACTATGGACAGAGGTTCATGGCATTGTACAAGAGGCACTGATCAAGACCATCCCCAAGAAAATGAAATGTAAAAAGGCAAAATGGTTGTCTGAGGAAGCCTTCTGAAAAGTGAAAGTGAAGTCGCTGAGTTGTGTCTGACTCTTTGTGACCCCATGGACTGTAGCCTATCAGGCTTTTCCATCCATAGGATTTTCAAGGCAAGAGTGCTGGAGTGGATTGCCATTTCTTTCTCCAGGGGATCTTCCTGACTGAGGAATTGAACTCGGGTCTCTTGCATTGCAGGCAGATGCTTTACTGTCTGAGCCACCAGGGAAGCCTTCTAATAGCTGTTAAAAGAAGAGAAGCTAAAGACAAAGGAGAATGCAGAGTTTCAAAGAATAGCAAGGGGAGATAAGAAAGCCTTCCTTAGTGATCAATGCAAAGAAATACAGGAAAGCAATAGAATGGGAAAGATTAGAGACCTCTTCAAGAAAATCAGAGATACCAAGGGAACATTTCATGCAAAGATGGACACATAAAGGACAGAAATGGTGTGGACCTAACAGAAGCAGAAGATTTTAAGAAGAGGTGGCAGGAATACACAGAAGTACAATACAAAAAAGAATTTCATGACCCAGATAACCACGATGGTGTGATCATTCACCTAGAGCCAGACATCCTGGAATGCAAAGTCAAGTGGCCCTTAGGAAGCATTATTACGAACAAAGCTAGTGAAGGTGATGGAATTTCAGTTCAACTATTTCAAACCCTAAGAGATGATGCTGTGAAAGTGCTGCACTCAATGGGCCAGCAAGTTTGGAAAACTCAGCAGTGGCTACAGGACTGGAAAAGGTCAGTTTTCATTCCAATCCCAAAGAAAGGCAATGCCAAAGAATGTTCAAACTACCACACAGTTGCACTTCCCTCACATACTAGCAACGTAATGCTCAAAATTCTCCAAGCCAGGGTTCAACAGTACATGAACCATGAAATTCCAGATGTTCAAGCTGGATTTAGAAAAGGCAGAGGAACCAGAGATCAAATTGCCAACATCGCTGGATCATCAAAAAATCAAGAGAGTTCCAGAAATCATTTACTTCTGCTTTATTGACTATGCCAAGCCTGTGACTGTGCAGATCACAATAAACTGTAGAAAATTCTTCAGGAGATAGGAATACCAGACCACCTGATGTGTCTCCTGAGAAATCTGTATGCAGGTCAAGAAGTAACAATGGAACAACAGACTGGTTTCAAATTGGGAAAGGAGTACATCAAGGCTGTATATTGTCACCCTGCTTATTTATCTTATATGCAGAGTACATCATGAGAAACGCTGGGCTGGAAGAAGCACAAGCTGGAATCAAGATTGCTGGGAGAAATATCAATAGCCTCAAATATGCAGATGACACCCTCCATATAGCAGAAAGTGAAGAGGAACTAAAAAGCCTCTTGATGAAAGTGAAAGGAGAGTGAAAAAGTTGGCTTAAAGCACAACATACAGAAAACGAAGATCATGGCATCTGGTCCCATCACTTCATGGCAAATAGATGGGAAAACAGTGAAAACAGTGTCAGACTTTCTTTATTTGGGGCTCCAAAGTCACTCACTGCAGATGGTGATTGCAGCCATGAAATAAAAGACGCTTACTCCTTGGAAGGAAAGTTATGACCAACCTAGATAGTATATTCAAAAGCAGAGACATTACTTTGCCAACAAATGTCCATCTAGTCAAAGCTATGGTTTTTCCAGTAGTCATGCACGGATGTGATAGTTGGTCTATAAAGAAAGCTGAGTGCCGAAGAATTGATGCTTTTGAACTGTGGTGTTGGAGAAGACTTTTGAGAGTCTCTTGGATTACAAGGAGATACAACCAGTCCATCCTAAAGGGAATTAGTCCTAAATATTCATTCAAAGGACTGATGCTGAAGCTGAAACTCCAATACTTTGGCTACCTCATGCAGAGTTGACTCATTGGAAAAGACTCTGATGCTGGGAGGGATTGGGAGAGGAAAAGAAGGGGATGACAGAGGATGAGATGGCTGGATACCATCACCATCTGGATGGATATGAGTTTGGATGAACTCTGGGAGTTGGTGATGGACAAGGAGGCCTGGCGTGCTGCAATTCATGGGATCGCAAAGAGTCGGGCACGACTGAGAGACTAAACTCAACTGAACTGAATGCACATATACGGAATCTAGAAAAATGATACTGAAAAATTTATTTACAGGCAGCAGTGGAGAAATAGACATATAGAACAAACTTATGGACATGGAGAGAGGGGAGGAGAGGGTGAGATGTATGCAAAGAGTAACATGGAAACTTATATTACCATATGTAAAGTAGATAGCCAATGGGAATTTGCCATATGGCTCAGGAAACTCAAACAGGGGCTCTGTATCCACCTAGAGGGGTGGGATGGGGAGGGAGGTTCAAAAGGGAGGGGATATATGTGTACCTATGGCTGAGCGCCGAAGAATTGATGCTTTTGAACTGTGGTGCTGGAGAAGACTCTTGAGAGTCCCTTGGACTGCAAGGAGATCCAACCAGTCCATTCTGAAGATCAACTCTGGGATTTCTTTGGAAGGAATTATGCTAAAGCTGAAACTCCAGTACTTTGGCCACCTCATATGAAGAGTTGACTCATTGGAAAAGACTCTGATGCTGGGAAGGATTGGGGGCAGGAGGAGAAGGGGACGACAGGGGATGAGATGGCTGGATGGCATCACGGACTCGATGGACATGAGTCTGAGTGAACTCTGGGAGATGGTGATGGACAGGGAGGCCTGGTGTGCTGCGATTCATGGGGTCGCAAAGTCGAACAGGACTGAGCAACTGATCTGATCTGATATGATGGCTGATTCATGTTGAGGTTTGACAGAAAACAACAAAATTCTGTAAAGCATTATCCTTCAATAAAAAAACAAATTATATATTTAAAAAAGTGTTCTCCTTCACTTGCTGTGTGGAGCACATGGCTCACCGTGGTGATAGACCTGGAATTATAATTCTCTGCTAACCACGAAACAATTCATCTTTGTTGGAGAAATATCTGGCAGTCTATTTGCTTCAGGTCAACAATACATTCCTGGTCCATGCAGCTCGCTGTCACCTACCCTGACTGTAGTGAGCCCTAGGTTTCCCAGAACTGGCAGGAGTACTTTTGCACAGACGTCCCCCGAAGAGGTCCTCCCAGACCTCCAGCTAGATGAAGCAGGACCCAGACACTCTGTTCCGCCTGTCTTCCTGTTGTCACTGTCGTCCTTTCCTTACACAGGTAAGTTTGTTGTTACTTCTGTTTGGAGGAAAACAGTTTTAGTGAACGAAAAGCACACAGGGAATTTCTAAGATCCTGGTAAAAGTCTATTTTGTAAACTTGGATGAGGATACATAAGTTTTTATTTTCACATTTCACTTCAGACACACATGTGCATTTTGCACTTTTGCTTGTATGCCTGTGACATAACTAAAGAATTTTAAAATTCATATAGTAAAAAACATGGGTTAGGACTTCTCAGGTGGTCCAGTGGTTAAGACTTCACCTTTCAATGCAAGGGGTGTGAGTTCAATTCCTGGTTGAGGAATTAAGATCTTGCAGCCAAAGAGCCATACAAAAAATAAGTAATATTGTAGCAAATTCAAGGAAGACTTAAAAAATGGCCCACGTCAAAAAAAAAATCTTAAAAAAATTAAAAAACATTAGTACCATGTTAACAAGTTTCATGAAAGAAATTAGATGTGAAAAGGTACATACCTAAATCTTTATATAAAATTTTACAACTGGCAAAACCAGGGCAGTGGTTACACTTGACGGAGTAGTGCCGGGAAGGAAACACAGAGTGGATGCATTTAGGAGATGCTAGTAATATTCTGCTCTTGATCTGGATGCCAATCAAATGGGAAGTTACTTTATGGCAGTTGACTAAGTTGCCTTCTGTATCTCCAAGTCCATGGAAAGAATTAATTGCCCGTAAAGTGGAAGAAGCTTATTCTCTTCCTTGCATTGACACCACCAAGTTTTTTCCCAAGGAAACAGGGCTTTATTCCTCATTAGCTCAGGTATCCATCTTTCTGGAAATACAGAGTTTAGCAAAACTAAAATATGGCACTTTTTTCCCCCCAGCTAGTGTTATAGGCAAGTACAAATAAATATTTGCATTTTTGAAAATTTCTCTTTTCTGCCTCTCCTCAGGCAGAATACTTAAACTTTTAACAACTTTTTATGTATACTTCCATTGCTGCTGGCAGTGATATCCAAGAAATCTTTCTGCGATAGTAGAAATGTTCTCTACTCTAAATACTAGTCAGTGTGGCTAAAGGCTCTTTAAATGTGATGGAAGAACTGAAATTTTAACTTAATTTTAATTAATTTAAATTTTAATAATCACATGTGGCTAGATGTACTATAGCACACAGCACTCTTCAGGAGTGCAGGAACCTTTGCCCCCTAAGATCTTGACAACATTCTCTTTGATAACCTCTACTACTACATCTCTAGGTTCCACCCTTTACGCTTCTGTCTCCATGATTTACTTAAGGTACTGTAGATGGGAGGACTGAAGCTGAAGCTGAAGCCCCAATATTTTGGCCACCTGATGCGAAGAGCTGACTCATTGGAAAAACCCTGATGCTGGAAAAATTGAGGGCAAGAGAAGTGGACGACAGAGGATGAGACGGCTGGATGGCATCACTGACTCAATGGAAATGAATTTTAACAAACTCAGGTAGATAGTGATGGACAGAGAAGCCTGGCACACTGCAGTTCATGGGGTCACAAAGAGTCAGACGTGGCTTAGTGACTGACATGCTGTTACTCCATCATTTCCTTCATCCTCTCCCTTCTGCCTAGAGGGCAGTTCTTTATTCTTCCACATCTTCTATCATTTCTCTTTCCCATCCTCTTTATGTTTTGATATTCTGGTTCACTAGGACCCTCTCCTGACCTCCTCATTCTTGGTTAGTCACCATTCTCACTTTCTTTTCCAAAACACTCTGTGCTTCTTTCCATCATGAAACTTAACTGAAATACATGATCTTTTAAAAGCTGGTCTCTCCCACTGTTTTATAAATTCCTTGCAGGTCATATATACCTCTGTGTTTCCAAGAATCAAGACAAATAGGATCATTGAATGAATGAATGAATAAGGAACAGCATTCTATCCAAGAGTCTGTGACGCAGACACCTGTGATATGGAGGAAATTTGTGCAGAGAAGGAGATGTTCCTTGAGGAAACACCCTGAAAGAATAAAAGTGGTCCACAAATAGCTAGTTTTATTGTAACCCTCTTCATAATAAAAAATAATTAAAGCAACTTAAAAGACCTACACTGGGAATATGGCTTAATACACTATGCTTTATCCACTAGATGGAATATTATGCCGCTCTTAAAAACTGTAATTATGAAGACTAAGCAGTATAGGGAAAATGTTCATGATCTGCTTAAATGAAAAAAAAAGACTATAAAATTCCTTCTACACTAGTGATTAGAACCATATAACATTATGATTGCCTCTGGGCACAAATCAACATTGAATATATAAAAATGAAAATCTTTTCACTGTAAATTGGAAATGTGTGCTTGCTTTATTTTTTAAAAAATAATGTTTTAACATTGCTTTGTACTAGTTTTCTTCTTTTAAAGGTGATCAAAAATTCATGAAGGTTCCTCTGAAGTAAGTTATCCAGCAATGATCTTGAAGAATGGATGTTTGAGAAACAGCAGTTGTCAGTCGTGTGTCTGAGGAGAGGAGCAAAGATGTAGGTGATCAGGACCTTCATGGGGCAGAAGGCTCCTTGTCCGCTTATCTGTAGGCGACGCTCCTGAGACTCCCACGTGTAAAAACTGAAGCTTGGTGTGGAGGGACCAGGGCCAAGAGTGAACTTAAACATTCTTCATGTGTACTGAAATAAGACCCTGAAATAGCACAATACAATAGAAGTTTATCAATATCAATTTTCATAAATATTGTATAGAAAAGCCTGGTGTGCTGCAGTCCATGGGGTCACAAACAGTGAGATACAACTGAGCAACAGTGATACAATTAATTTCCATTTGCT
>SJYC01096597.1:0-39499 GCA_006408675.1 Madoqua kirkii
TACATATATATAAGAAGAAAGAAAGAAAAGATGGAGATATCAAATTAACAAAACATAATGAAAGAGAAAAAATAACCAATATCTCCCAAAATACAAAAAAAAATCTATAAGAGAATGCTATGAACATTTGCCAACAAATTGCACAACCTAGAACAAATGGACATGTTTTTAGAAAGTTTCTAGATATATACAGCTGATCAACACTGAATCAAGAAAAAAACTAGATAATTGGAACAAATCCATCACTAGACATACAATAAAATTTGCAGTTAAAAAAACCCCCAAACTCCCTGCAGACAGAAGTCCAGGACTGAATGGCTTCACTGGGGAATTCTATCAAACATACAAAGAAAAACTTATACAAATACTTTTCAAACTCTTCCAAAATATTGAATGAAAAGGAACATTCCCAAAGTCATTCTAAGAGACCACAATCACTATGATTTCAAACCAGACAAACACACTCCCAAAAATATATACATAGGCCAATATCTTTGATTAATATAGATGCAAGGATTTTGAACAAATCAGTTAGCAAACTGAGTCCAACAGCACATGAAAAGAACCATACACCATGAATAAGCTGGATTCATCCCAGGGTCACAAAGATGACTCAGCACATGCAAATCAATCAATGTGATACGCCACATGAAACACCACAGAAACACATGATCACCACAGAAACCACATGGTCATCTAAATAGTTGCAGAAAATTGTTAGATAAAATTCAACATCTATTTATGATAAAAAATCTCACCAAAGTGGGAACAGAGGGAACATAGCATAGTAAAAAGCTCTACATGAGAAACTCACAGCCAGCATAATATTCAATGAAAAGCTGAAACCATTCCTGCTAAAATCTGCAATAAGACAAGATGCTCACTTTCACCACTTCAACTCAGCATAGTGTTGGAAGTCCTAGTGATAGCAATCACATAAGAAAAGAAAATAAAATATATCCATATTGGAAGAAAAGAGGTAGAATTGTCATTATATGCAGATTACAAGATACTCCATATAGAATACCCTATAGACTACATATGAACACTATTAAAAATGATAAGCAAACTCAACAAGGTAACAGGATACAAGATTAACATACAGAACTCTGTTGCCTATCTTCACACTCATTATGAAATATCACAAAGAGAAAGTTAAAAAAAAACAAAAGCAACTTTTAAAATCACATCAAAAAATTAAATGAAATACTTAGGAATAAACCTGACCAAGGAGGTGAAATACTCTATGCTGAGAACTATTAAACACTGATTAAGGGAATATTCCATGCTTTTGGATAAGAATTCATATTGTTAAAATGTCCATAATACTCAAAGCGTTCTACAATTTAATGTGATCTAGAAGGCACAGTGATAAAGAATCTGCTTGCCAATGCAGAAGATGCAAGAGACATGAGTTTGATCCCTGTGTGAGGAAGATCCCATAGTGTAGGAAATGGCAACCCAATCCAGTATACTTGCCTGGAACATTTCATGGATAGAGGAACCTGGTGGGCAACATTTATGAGACCACAGAGTCAGATTCGCACATGACTGAGCACGCATGCAACGCACTATCAAATTATCTATGACATTTTCACAGAACTAGAGCAAATAATCCTAAAATTTATATAAACCCACAAAAGATCCAGAACTGTCAGAGCCACTCTGAGGGAAAAGAATAAAGCTGGAGGCATAATTTTTCCACGCTTCAGACAATACTACAAATAGATAGTAATCAAAAAAGCATGGTATTGACAAAGCAGACACATAGATCAGTGGAACAGAATAGAAGGCCCAGGAGTAAACACTCACACCAACAGTTATTCATTTTTTGACCAAGGATGCAAGAGTATACAATGAAGAAAAGACAGGGTATTAAGCAATGAGTGTTGGGAAAGCTGGACAGCACAGGTAAATCAACAAAGTTTGAAAGTTCCTTCACACCATACACAAAAATAAGCTCAAAATGATGTAAAGACTTAAAAATAAGGCATGCTACCATAAAACTCCTAGAAGAGAACACAGGCAAAACATTCTCTAACATAAGTTGTGGCAATAATTTCTTAAGTCAATCTCCCAAGGTAAAGAAAATAAAAGCAAAATTAAGGTGGCTCAGACGGTAAAGCGTCTGCCTACAGTGTGGGAGACCTGGGTTCGATCCCTGGTCAGGAAGAGCCTCTGGAGAAGGAAATGGCAACCCACTCCAGTATGTTTGCCTGGAAAATCCCATGGACGGAGGAGCGTAGTAGGCTACAGTCCATGGGGTCACAAAGAGTTGGACACAGCTGAGCGACTTCACTTTAATGCATTGGAGAAGGAGATGGCAACCCACTCCAGTGCTCTTGCCTGGGGAATCCCAGGGATGGGGGAGCCTGGTGTGCTGCCGTCTATGGGGGTCGCACAGAGTCGGTCACGACTGAAGCGACTTAGCAGCAGCAGCAGTAGCAGCAGCAGCATGCGGTAGTTTGAGCACTCTTTGGCATTTCCTTTCTCTGGGATTGGAATGAAAACTGCCCTTCTTCAGTCCTGTGGCCACTACTGAGTTTTCCCAGTTTGCTGGCATATTGAGTGCAGCCCTTTCACAGCATCATCTTTTAGGATTTGAAATAGTTCAATTGGAATTCTAGCTTTGTTCATAGTGATGAACCTCCACTAGCTTTGTTCATAGTGATGCTTTCTAAGTCCCACTTGACTGTGCATTCCAAGATGATTGGATCTAGGTGGGTGATCACACCATCATGGTTATCTGGGTCATGGAGGGTTTTTTTTTTTTTTTGGTATAGTTCTGTGTATTCTTGCCACCTCTTCTTAATATCTTATGTTAGGTCCATATCATTTCTGTTCTTTATTGTGCCCATCTTTGCATGAAATGTTCCCTTGGTATCTCTGATTTTCTTGAAGCAATCTCTAGTCTACCCCATTCTGTTGTTTTCCTCTGTTTCTTTGCATTGATCATGAGGAAGTTTTTCTTATCTCTCCCTGCTATTCTTTGGAACTCTGCATTCAAGTGGGTGTATCTTTCCTTTTCTCCTTTGTCTTTCACTTCCCTTCTTTTCTCAGCTATTTGTAAGGCCTCCTCAAACAATCATTTTGCCTTTTTGCATTTCTTTTTTTCTTGAGGAGGGTCTGGATCACTGCTTCCTATACAGTGTTATGAACTTCTGCCCATAGTTCTTCAGGAATGGCCAGTCAGAGAGGCCCTCATCAAAAAACCCTACAAACAATAAATGCTGGAGAGAATGGGGAGAAAAAGGAACCCTCTTGCACTGTTGGTGGGAATGCAAATTGATACAGCTACTATGAATAAAAGTATGGGAATTCCTCAAAAACTAGGAATAAAACTACCATATGACCCAACAATCCCACTACTGGGCATATAACCTGGGGAATCATAGTTGAAAAAGACACATGTTCCCCAGTGTTCATTGCAGCACCATTTACAATAGCTAGGACATGGGAGCAACCTAGATGTCCACTGACAAATGAATGGATAAATAAATTGTTGTATATGTACACAATGGAATATTAGCCATAAAGATGAATGCTTGTGATTCAGTTCTAACAAGGTGGATGAATCTAAACCTATTATACGAGTGAAGTAAGTCAGAAAGAGAAAACAAACGCTGTATATTAATACATATACACGGAATTTAGAAAGATGGTCCTGATGAACCTATCAGTCCTTCCTGCAGGGCAGCAATGGAGATGCAGTTTAGAGAGCAGACTCGTGGACACAGCAGGAGGAGAGGGTGGGACAAACTGAGAAGGCAGTAATGAAACATATACATTACCATATGTAAAATTAGATAGCCAATGGTCATTTGCTCTATGACGCCTAGTGCTCAAATCCAGAGCTCTGCAACAACCTAAAGGAGTGGGATAGGGTGCTTGGTGGGAGGTGGGAGAAGGGCTCATGAGGTAGGGGACTATGTATACCTAAGGCTGATTCATGTTGATATATGGCAGAAACCAACACAATAATGTAAAGTAAATATTCTCCAATTAAAAATAAAATTAGAATCTCAAAGAGATGTCTGCCTTCCCATGTTCACTGCAGCATTTTTCACAATAGTCAGGATATAGAAATAACCCAAATGTCCATTTGACAGGAGAACTGAAAAGAAAATGTGGTATACACATATAATAGAATATTGCTCAGTCTGTTATAAAAAGAAGGAAACACTGCCATTTGTGACAACATGGATAAACCTTGAGGACATTATGCTAACTGCAATAAGCCAGACCAGGAAAACAAATACTGTATGATCTCAGTTCAGTTCAGTTCAGTCGTGCCTGACTCTTCGCAACCCCATGAACCTCAGCAAGCCAAGCCTCCCTGTTTATCACCAACTCCCAGAGTTTACCCAAACTCATGTCCATTGAGTCTGTGATGCCATCAAACCATCTCAACCTCTGTCGTCTCCTTTTCCTCCTGCCCACAATCTTTCCCAACATCAAGGTCTTTTCAAATGAGTCAGCTCTTTGCATCAGGTGAAGTTTGAGCTTCAGCATCAGTCCTTCCAATGAACACCCAGGACTGATTTCCTTTAGGATGGACTTGTTGGATCTCCCTGCAGTCCAAGGGACTCTCAAGAGTCTTCTTCAACACCACAATTAAAAAACATCAATTCTTCGGTGCTCAGCTTTCTTTATAGTTCAACTCTCACATCCATACATGACCACTGGAAAAACCATAGCCTTGACTAGACGGATCTTTGTTGACAAAGTAATGTCTCTGCTTTTAAATATGCTTTCTAGGTTGGTCATAACTTTCATTCCAAGGAATAAGTGTCTTTTAATTTCACGGCTGCAATCACCATCTGCAGTGATTTTGGAGCCCAAAAATATAAAGTCAGCCTGTTTCCACTGTTTCCCCATCTATTTGCCATGAAGTGATGGGACTGGATGCCATGATCACTTAAGATAATAAAAAAGAAAGACCGAGCAAAGAAAATCCTGAGGCAAAGCTCTTATCCACTTCCTCACTACTGACAATGTCACATCCCTTATCAACAGGCTTCCGGTAAATGAGATGCATAACCAACTCAACTCAGCAGTTACGAAAAAGACAAATGCAGTCCCACTGTCCCTGAAAAGTTCATTGACCTATCACAAATCTCTCTCCATGGAGAACGAAGCCACATGGGAGAAATCACTTCTTTCTGATCTAACTGGAAACCTCTGTGTGTGTGTGTTACTCGCTTAGTCATATATATATAGTGTTCCAACCCTGAATGATTCCAGAATTCTTCAGTTAGAGCTGCCCAGTGGTGAACTAATTGCAGAATCATCTCAGGAAAAGAGCATAAACAGCACCCTGTGCCCCCGAGGACAGGACTTTTCTCAGCAACCATCTCAGGACCTTTCTGTGAGTGACGATTATGCCTTCTCCCAAGTTTTTCTTACAGCACCCTTAATTTTGAAGACTTCATACAATGCTAGAGATGCAATGACACAAATTTCAGATGAGGAAACCAAACCCATCAATGTGAGAAAGAATTTGAACCAAAGAATTAAAGCTAGAAGGAATGTCAAAGATTCAGAGTGAGGGAAACAGAGAGAGAGACTGAAAAGGAGGAAAGCAGGGAGGTTGAAGATATATTTTCTCTAAGTTAAGGTAACACTAGATGACTTTATTCCAAAGATTTGACACTAGAATTTCTCAGATTTAATTCACATGACACCAGCAACAAGAGTGCAAAACAAAGCCACTCAGTTTCAGTGACAGAGCTACCAGGTTGCTGTCACAGTTGGTTCTGCACAATCATCCACCAAGGATGAACCCAAATGTAGACTGTTACATGCAGTTTTCTGCACTGTCAACTCTGTTCATCCCCATGATGGTTTATTGAAGTACCTGACACCCCTGGATCATTTCTGGACCATGCTCACTAAGATCAAAGCTGTTATGCTCTTGGGGTGACCTAGGTATTGTGTAAGAATATTACATTCTTGAGGTAATCCGGGCAAGAATGGTCTCTTAATCCTAAGTTTCTGTGTTCACCAAACCAGGTAGCTGTTTAATATCAATAAAAAAAAATTGCCATCTTCCACACATTCAAATATTACTACATGTCTGAACATACCTAATAAAAAGAGCCACAAGCAAAACGTTCATATTAAGATAGAAAAGTTTTGCAAAAATTTACAAAACCACACACTCTGGTTTTCCTTCCCACAATTTTTCAGATGAAATCAATCAAGGCTAAACTATGAGGCAAGGAAATAAAAGCTAACACAAGACTTCATTTTCTAGAACTATTCTCTATAACTTCCTTGCTACCTCACTTCCACTCACCTTCTTTCCAGGTTGCTTGTCCCCAGAAACACAGACCTGTCTTTCCTTCATGCAATCTGCACCTTCTTCCCTGCGCTGCTTCATCCACCAACATCCCCAAGACAGCCTCCAGCTTCTAAAGAATAAGGAAGCACTCAAAAGTGGAGCACATATTTTCTTTCATTGACATCTTATTTGGTGAATGTTTCTTCTGTGTCTTCTGATAAATGGCTGTCACCCCTCCAAGGGTCCTGCTGAGTGCTTGGTTAGGTGGCTTGTTTTTTCTAAACCTTATGGTTTGTGCCATATATTCTACCACCAGTGTTCTAGAGCTGGTTCACTCTAACTCACAAGGGCTAATGGTTAAATCTTAAGTAATTCTGCAAGTTGGTTGTTAAACCATTGATAGCACGGTGGAGGTATTCAGTCTATGGCAGCTGAAAAAGATTATAAACTAATGCTTAATATTTTTATCTTGGGATTTTTTTTTTTTGAGAGCTAGTTTACCAACACCTCACTGTCTCTACTTACACCTTGAAGGAGAGTATCATCATTTCTTCTGTGAAATCACTGCCCTCCTGAAATTCATTTCTGAATTTCACTAGACATAAGTTTTTGATTTCAGGGTTTGTTTCACTTATCCTTTTTATAATTTACCCTCCTCAACCCCTATAAGTAAGTACTCCTCCCAAGTGCTGAGCCCCTACTCTTGTGCTGTCACTGTTACAACCCCAGAGACCACTCATGTACACAGGGAAAAACAACTTATTTTTCCCTTTGATTCACTGCACACCAACACCCCTCATTTATCATTTAAGAAACAAAGACAGTTATTCTATCATTCAAGAAATAAGTGAGAGGGTAACAGGCAGGAAGACCAGGGGTCTCCAATGGAGGAAATAGGCTGCAAGTGTCAGACAATTTTTTTCTCTCTTAAGTGGCAGGAGGAAACAAACTAGTGATACATTTTCCCTCCCCTTCTCTATATAAATTTAGAAAGAGGTTTCTCTTAAAATACTGTGTTGGCATAATGACACCTGGTTCCACCTGAACTTAATTATTCTCAAACCTTGAGTTAACCAATGCATTTTTCTTATGGAAATGTTTGTCTTAAGCTATGTTAATATACTACACAATTACCCCAGCCTCCGTCTTCAAGTTGGTTCTGCCTAATGGCTCAGAATCGACTTGACAAACCAGTATGTTATACTCAGACATTATTTCTCTAACCTATGTAAATGAAACTATTTGTATGGTAATCTGCCTTTCTACAAGATTCAAGTAAATCGTTTTCTGTCCTGGGATGACTCATCTGGTGCCAAGATACATCTTATGGATGAGGGGCCTGGTGCCATTCTCTGAGTTTTAAGACATTCCTTTCTTTTATTAACAGACTGCTAGTAACTATATAACATCCAGCTAAAAACTAGCAGGGGGTATTCTTTCTGCCCTCTTCTGATGTCTATGTCAGAAGCTTTCTCTATGTCCTTTATACTTTAATAAAACTTTATCATACAACAGCTCTGAGCGATCAAGCCTTGTCTCTGGCCTTGGATTGAACTTTTCTCTTCCAGAGGCCAAGAATCCCGGCGCCTTTTCATGGCTCAGCAACAGCCTTTTACAAGGACAGTTCTTCTATCATTCAAGAACAGTTCTGAAGAGTATTAACATTCAACAAGGACAGTTCTGAAGAGTATTAAGATATTTAAACAAAACATTTGATGAAAACTGAACTGACATACCCAAGAAGCTCAAATATTCCCAAGCAGTAGGAAGAAATAGGAAGAAAACTACAAAGAACAGCAAAATAAAATTGCTAAAAATCAATGATAAAGAGACAGCCTTAAAGCACCCGAGGAGAAAAAGACATATTATGTACAGAACCGAGAGAATAAGAATTACAAGAGACTTACCAAAACAACAACAACAACAACAACAATGCAAGCCAGGAGAGGATGAACAGGTATCTTCAGAGTATAGAAAGAAAAACTTGTTTATGCAGCAAAAACAACTTTTCAAAACTAATGTTAGTAAAAATGCCAGAGTAAGGACTTCTTAAAATAAATTTCATACCCATAAACCAAGTGAAATCATTGGACATTTTTCCACATTCAACTTTTTCAGACTTCTGAAAATTAAACAACAGCTTTCAGCAATCTGGTGAGGATTTACTTGAGAAAAATGGCTGAAACTTACTAAATCTGTGAGTTTTATGGCCTTTAATTCATCTATTCTTATTGTTCCCTCTCCTGTTTAGCTATAATCTTGAAAAACAACAGCCTGAAATGGAAAAAACAGGAGCAGGGCAATAACTGGAGTGGCAAGTCAAGACTGGATCGCCTTCAAAGACCAATCCCCAGAGAATTATCATGTACTCTGTTTGCTGATTCCCTGGAAGATCCCCACTAGCAAAACCATCTATAGTTGATCTGACTCAGCACTCATCCAGTACAGATAGGCCCCACAGGCATTTTGGAAAAAACAATCAAAGGCGACTGATGGAACATCGTGACTGCCAAAGGCAATACATACTATTTGGGCAAAATCTGGTTAACCAAAAGGCTTTAAAAGAAAACTTGGGCAATGAGATATCTATAGCAGACTCTGAAAAGCTTTCACACAGTCCTGGGATTCTTGAAAGCCATGTGCTTTCATGGGATTGTGTACACTGCCAGAGATGTGTGCTTACTCAGGAATACCTGAGAAGCTCTAAGCACTCCTGGTTAACAAGGAGGCTCAGCACAAGCTGGAAGTGAAGGCTGAGGTGAAACTGTACACTGCCTGACTGAATGCTGAAGGCAGGTCCCAACATGCAAACTGAGATCCACAACAGAGACTGGGAGACTTCTGGGTTATAGGCTGAGGGAAGAGGGAAAACGAGTTGTTCAACTGATATAGAGTTTTAGTTCTATAGATCTTTTGCACAACAATGTGAATATATTTAACACTACTGAACAGTATATACTTAATAACTGTGAAGATAGTAATTTTATGTGTTTTACATTTGTTATTTTATAAAGACATAATTGTCTGGTAATCAATGAACCCTTAAGACAAAGTTGTTTTCATTGTTCATTAGAACTTCAATGTTATACATGTTTCCACAGTCTGGTATACTGTTTTTTTGTTTGTTTGTTTTTGTTTTAATTTTGTCCAGCTTCTTAACAACTGGAAGGATTTTGAAATGTCAGTCAGAATAATCAGGACAACTTTCATATCCTTTCCAGTTAAAAGATTCGTGAATGGTTCTGCTCGAATAGACAAGGCAGACCCTCTATTCAAGGGCTTCCCTACTTGTGGGATTGGTGACCAACCATAGTTTCATTTTGTACCCTAAATTCCTTTGGGAATATGCCAACAAGGAATGTCATCTGGCCTTGACTGCCAGTTGTGATACTTGGAATTGTCTACACAGATTCTACTGTATTAGTTCTGGCATCATTCAGTGGCCTGGAATAGTCTGCACATGTTCCTACATCAATTACAACTTGAGACTATCCATCAGTCTCAGCGGCAATTTTTCCTTTAGCTCCTAAGAAGTGTTAGTCACTTAGTTGTGTGTGACTCTGTGAACCCAGGGACTATAGCCTGCTACGTTCCTCTGCCCATGGAATTCTCCAGGCAAGAATACTGGAGTGGGTAGCCATTCCCTGTTCCAGGAGAGCTTCCCGACCCAGGGATTGAAGCCGGGTCTCCTGCACTGCAGGCAGATTATTTCCCATCTGAGCCACCACAGAAGTCACAATTGGCTATTCTGTAGTTTCTGGAAGCTTTACAAACTGTTCTCACAACCATTCAATTAATTCAGTTGGATGATTAGTTAGGTAAAAAATACCTGGTAAGTAAATGCTAAAATCTCAGGATCATCATGATGCAAGAGACGAAAACTGAAAAGTAAAATTTGATCAACAAACTTCTTAAAACAAATGCTTTTAAGTGTCCAGGCTAGATTCCTAAAAAAGTACCAAAGGTATAAACATTTTTTAACGTCCATTTTGAAAGCATTTCAAACCTACAAAAGTTCCAGTGGTACTAGATAGCTAGCTCCTATTACCTATCTTCCCCAGATGTTGACATCCTACATGACCATAGTACAATTGTCAAAGGCAGGAAATGAATATTTATAAAATGGTGTAACTTCAGACCTTATTCAAGTTTCATCAGTTATCCCACTAAACCTTTTTACCTTTTTTGTGGAACCTGGCCAGTCACACATCATATTTGTTGTATTTCATTGGTCTCCTCTAATCTTGGATAGATCCTCCTTTTCATTTTCTTTTACAGCCTCAACACTTTCAAAAGGTATTAGCCAACTGTTCTTTGAAATGTCCCTCAATTTGGGTCTATCTTGTGTTTTCTCATGATTTGGAATTCAGGTTGTATCTTCTGGGCAGGAATATCACAGTGTACCTACCATATATCTCACACTGGTAGTATGAACTTTGTTTGATTGTGGTGGTGTGCCTGATTTTCCCACTAGTGGTTACTGTTTTGTAAGGAAATCTTGTAAGTAAATTCTTGGCCCTAAGGTTACCATCTATGGATAGTTATTGCCTACAGAATGACTGCTGTGACATTTGCCAAATAGCAGTATTTTATTTCCATCCTCCCTTCTCCATTTATTCGTTGGGATTCTACTAAAAGAAGGATCTGTCCCTTTTCTCCCTTTTATTTACATCAAAGGGACCAGACATTTGCTTTTCTATGGTTATAAACAATTTTTAAGATTTTGGATGGACCTGTTAGATCACCTTCAGAAAGGCTGTGCAGATTCATATTTCCTCAGGTACTGCACGAGTCTGTCACCTTTCTATACCCATACCAACAGGAATCATGTACAAATTAATTGTTTAATAAAGGATATCTCAGTTCAGTTCAGTTGCTCAGTTGTGTCCAACTCTTTACAACTCCATGGACTGCACCACACCAGGCTTCCCTGTCCACCACTTATATATCTTCACTGTTCATCTTCCATTTGTTCTTTTATATATAAGTGCACATTTTATTCTTGCCACCTATGTGTTTATAAGATCTTTTTGCACTGAAGATACTACTACAAATGGAATAACGTGAAACATATCTTCTCAATTTCCTCGTGCTTTCTTTGCTAATGGATGTTTTAGTTTTAAATGGTCAAATATATTGATATACTCTTTTTATTTGTGCTACTGTAACAAGTTCTTTCCTAAATAAAAATACTCAACATGCTCTCTTAGGTTTTTTATGAAGTCCAAATTTTTATATGTATTTCTTATATTCTTCTGGATTATATACCACTAGGCTTTCCAACATAAACTTTTTTCTTTGTTTCAATACTTTCTCCCAAAGTTTAGGAATTCTTAAAGGCAGAATTTAAATCATTGGGGAAATATATTTAATCTTTAATAAATAATGCTGACCATCTTTCTGGGTGAAAAAATTCCCTCCTTCACACTATTTATAAAAATGGATTCCATATGGAAAAACATGTATTAGGAAAACATTTTTTATCAAGAAAATACAAACTCTATAAATCTAGTCAGCTGGGTAAATAATGGCAGATTATCTATCCCTGGAAAGTTTGCTAGCATTAGATAAAAGTGAAATAAATATGATTAAGATATCCTTCATCATATTGATACAATATTGCCAATATCAGATTAGTATAACTGATAGCATATACTATAAAATCTTTTTACTGTTCACAAGTTTTTCTAAGGTTTTGGTTACATTCAATTGTCCTTACCAGACAGCTATATCCCAAAGGAAGAATTTTATTTGAATAAAAAGGGCCCATAAGTTGAAATAAATAGCTGTATAAAATATATCTTTACAAAAATTTATGATTACTAATATAAATATCAATGTATATTACATGTAGGCATAATAGAAGATAATTAAAAGGTAACTGTAATGAAAATGGGGAAAAACACAAAACCAAATCAAGGACTCAGGTCTCTTTTTGTCACACCACGCAAAAGTGCCCCAAATGCTCTATGTAATTAGCTGTAAACATCTCATTGCAAACCAAATATCCAGAGAGCTCCCTCTGCCCATCAGGCATTATCGGATGTGGTATGCCCTGAAGCACTTGGCATGGACGCCCTTCTGGCACTTCTCGCAGCGTGTGTTGGTCTGTGAGTGGCACAGGGCACACCGGGTCCTCTTGTCCTGGTGGATGATCCAGTGCCCAATCATGTCAAAGCGGCTTTCAGTTTCCAGCCGCCTGCTTCTCCTCCCTTGGGATGATGTGTCTGCATTGCTCTCTAAGTACACACAGGCCACATATCTCCGGAAGGCCAGGAGGTCCACCTGGGCATCATGGCAGCATATCCTGTGCAGCTGCCAAGCATTGTTAAGAGCCGCATCAATAACATAACCAATGAAACTCGAGTACCACTTCATACCCCGGATCTTCACCTTGTACTTGGCGATGTTCTGGTCCATACGGCCGACACCCCCCACCTTCTCCTGGTACAGTCTCAGTAGGGATGGCTGATGAACCTGGGTCTGCATCTTGGCTGCTCCTGAGTGATGGCTCGTCAGCCCCACCGGCTCTATGCCCACAGCATTGGAGCAGATGTTGACCACACTGCTATCATGCCAGCGGCACACAATGATCTCCTCACTCTCGTCAACTTTGTAATCAAACGAACCTCTCTTCATTTTCTTCAGTTCTTTGGGATCTTTAAGGGGACAATGCTCAGTTCTGTACTCACGAACAGTTCCTGTGGCCTTCACTCCTTTCTTCCTTAAAATGGACATCAATTTGACACTTGTAAAAACCTTGTCAAAAAATATGTGGTATGGCAGACAGCCACGTGTCTGAAGTGCGTCCACAAATTTCACTACCATACTGCCTCCCAGGTCCAGGCCCCTGTCTGGCTTAGTAAACAGTGTGCCCTGGGAGGGCTCAAACCACACCAGATAGCCCCTGCTGGTCGTCCCACACCAGATCTTGTAGCCCAGCCGCACAGGCTTCCCTACAGGAGCTGCTTAGACCCCCGGTATCCAAAGTATTCACACATGGATTCACCAAAACTATAGAACTCTTCCAAGGGTGCATGTTTCCGGAAATTGTAGTTCATGCGTACAATGAGAGGCCTGACCTTGGCAAACCTATCACTTTCATCAAGCTCATTGTTATCTGCAAAATGCAGGTATGAGAAGATCAGTTCAAATCTGTCCCTTCGAATTGCATCAGCCACAAGATGGTGATGTGAGTCAGGAGATGTTTCCCAAAACATCCTTCTCCTTGGATAAGATATATACCCACTTAAAATCAAAATGCCCAAGACACACTTCAATTCCTGGGCTGTGAGACCCAGGTTGACATTTTTCTGCCTAGCATAACGATTGGTTTCATTAACAATAAAATTAATTGTTCCTTCATCAAAAAACAGTTCAAAGAGACCTACAGGACTCAGTTCCTGGCTTTTGAGATCTTCCATATGAGGATCTGTTGCTGTCCAATTGCTGAAGTCCGGGCGGATATCTCTTTTGGTCCAAACACGTTGAGGTTCCACTACTGCCTTCCGCTTCTTCGTGGCTGGCTGCAGCTGCAGGTCCTCCTCCTCCTCCTCCCCAGTGCCAGAGTCCTCAGGGACCACAAAAGCATGCAGCACGTTACCAGGCACATGGGTTCCTCGCTGGCCATCTTCATCACCTGAGTCTTCATCAGTGAAGTCCCCTGCAGCATTTTTGGGTGGTGCAATGAAGATCTCCTCCCTACTGTGGCTAGATTCCTTCTCTTCCAGAGCATTCAGAACTTCAAGTAACTTCACAGACTTTAGCTTTGAGCTGGTACTTCTCCCAGTAGAGAGGCCACTGCAATGACAGGAAACAGAATGAAGAGAGGCCATGCAGGAAAGCTAGTGCTTCAGCAGAAAATGCCACCAAACCACTGCTCAAGAAGGGGGCACTCCCGCTGTAACAGCATCTCAGATCCAGCACCACCAGGCAATGTGCCAGATAAGTCAATGCTCCAGACAAACACAGATTGCTCTTCTAATATGTGTTTTAATAAAGGGAGGCATTCTTCTAATCTGTGTTTTTTTTTTTTTAATCTGTGTTTTAATAAAGGGAGGCATTCTTCTAATCTGTGTTTTAATAAAGGGAGGCATTCTAAAGAGGTATTCCACACTTCCTTTCCTTCTTCAAGTCTTTGAATAGAGGATTCCCTCTAGTGATCAATCCAGATGCCACTGTCATCACCTGGTTAACAGTAACTGCCGATGGGAAGGCTGGGCTGCTGAAGTGACCTCCACTGATGTCTCTTGACTCAGTGACCTGAGCAGCCCTGCTTTTATGCTTCTGCCTTACCTCTCTCTTTCCTTGTTCTTACTCACTTGACAAATATAAGTCTCCTCACTTCCCAAATTCTCATTCTCCTTACCTGAACTCTCACTACCCAAATTCAAGACCTAGCCAGATTCAGACAGATTTTCAGATGGCTCCCTCAACATCTGTATACTGCCTGCCAAATGGATTGGAAATATGGAAACCCCTGCTATTCTAATTCTGCCTGTCCACGTGGGAACCAAATACAAGAGATGTTTGTATTTAGTGTTTCTCAGGGCCTACAGTAGGCACACTCCACTCCCCGACCTGCATAGCACTTGTTTCCAAATGAAGGAAGCAAGTGACATATCAACAAGCAAGTAGCTATACAGGATGGCATCAGGTAGTGATGAGAGCAATCCTGAATAAGGGACAGAGAATACAGCAAAGGAATAGGGCTGGGGGTGCTACTTAGACAGATGATGAGGGAAGGCTTACAGGGCAGACAGACTGGCAAGGTGAAGGAGTGAGTCTTGCAGACAGTTGGACCCAGGGTATCCCAGATGGAGAGAACTGCAGGTATAGGCACAAGGCCCTGTGGCTAAGAGGACTGGACGTCTATGAAGAGCAAGGAGGTCAGGACACTGCAGACCATAGTGAGGGGAGAAGAGTAGAGCAGAGTAGCTAGGTCCAGGGCCAAGGCTCCACAGGGTTCCAGAGTCCTGATGAGGACTTCCAGGTTATCAGAGGAAGTCCCTAAGGGGTATAAAGCAGGACAGTGAGTGGTCAATACCTTACTGTGGCTATGAGAATAGACTGGACTTGAGAAGGTGGGCATGCTGATGTCCTATTTCCTGGCCACTGCATGAGAAAAGCCACACACCAGAGGGAGGATACAGACTTTACCATGAAGGCTATTTCTCTGCAGCCTGCCCTATAGTTTTGGAGTTCAGGTTGCATTAGAGATTCACTCCAACTTCACTTCCAGGGCATTGGCTCCACCAGCCCCCGTGCTAGAGGCTAGGGCACAAGACATCTGACCTCTGGGGAGATGAGGTACACCTCAAGCTCTCTGGGCCAGCCAGAAAGGGAGAGGAAACCTGAAGCTCTGCCTCTCCACAGACCTCAAACGAAGACATGTTCTCAAAGAGCATCAGCCCTTTTCATGTGTCCTCCAGCCACCCATGGTCTATAGCAGCAGATCCAGACTTGCCCAGACATGGTCTTGGCTAATCTCACCACTCAAGCTGGTGCACCCACAGGCCCTCAAACACCTTCTCTGCCTGGCTGTTCACACTCCTATGTGAGAAAGCCTGCAGGAACTGAGGCAGCCCCACACAGAATCCTCTTGTGTCTGAAGGATGGGGAAAGCAAATCACATCTTTAGATCAAGTGTGGAACTAGAGCTACACAGCTGCATCCGTAGCCCCCACACACTCCCTTGTCTGCCTTGCCTTTTCTCCTATCTTCCTTTCTCCCTCCTTGGTGCTTCATAGGCAACAAGTGCTTAGGGTGGCTGGCAGGACTGAGAGCTGAAAATGTTATAAACTTGGCCTTTCAAAAGCAAAAGGGTAAATACAGTTGGCCTTGAATAACACAGGTTTGAACTATGTAAACTAAGAGAAGACTCTTGAGAGTCTCTTGGACTGCAAGGAGATCAAACCAGTCCATCCTAAAGGAATTCAGTCCTGTATATTCACTGGAAGGACTGATGCTGAAGCTGAAGCTCCAGTACTTTGGCCACCTGATGTGAAGAACTGACTCACTGGAAAAGACCCTGATGCTGGGAAAGACTGAGGGCAGGAGGAGAAGGGGATGACAGAGGATGAGATGGTTGGATGGCATCACTGACTCGATGGACATGAATTTGAGCAAGTTCCGGGAGTTGGTGATGGACAGGAGGCCAGGCGTGCTGCAGTCCACGGGGTCACAAAGAATCAGACACAACTGAGAGACTGAACTGAACTGAACTACGTGAGCTCACTTATACATGGATTCTTTTTCAGTAAATATGTACTAGAGTACTCCACGATCCTCAGTTGGAGCCAGCAGTGCAGAAGGCTCCATTATAAAGTTACACACAGATTTGTGAATGCACAGAGGTGAGCAACCCTAGTCCCCATGTGTTGAAGAGTCAACTGTACTTGCATAAAGCCTTTCATCAGACATTACTCCTACCTTGAAGATGAAGCCATGATATACTGGGAACACCAGGTTATCTTTACTTGTAGAGTCTAAGAATCTGTAAGAAAATGGAAGTCAGTTTTAAGAAATCATATGCAAGACAATAGGACCTTCTCTATCACATGAGGGAAAAAAGTCTCCAGATTCACTACCAACCAGAGAGAACTGGATCAAGTACACACAGATAATTATGTGTAGTTGACTGGCTAGTCAGAGGAGAAAAGAAGAAGTTCCTTCATCTCACACCTCACAACAAAACACATTCTGGGACAGGGTTTCCCATAGTCGGAACTATTGGCATGGTATTTGTAGTAGGGGGCTTTCCTATGTAGTGTGTGAAGTTTAACAGCATCCCAGGCCTCCATTTACTACATACCAGTAGAACAACTGTCCCACTGGTTGTGAAAAACAAAACGGTTTCTAGACATCACCAAGTGTTCCCTGATAGGAAGGACTGGAGGTAAAATCTCCCTTGGTTGAAAACTACTGTTTTACATCAATGCTGCCAATAGAATTTGCTACGATAGAAATATTTTATATTAGTGCTATCCAATAGAGTAAGCATGAGACACATGTGAAGATTAAGCACTGGATATATGGCTAGTGTGATTGAGACAATGAATTTTTAATTTTATGTAATTTTTAGTAATTCTAATTTACATAGTCACATGTGGACTGTAGCTACTTTTTAGACAGTGAACTCCTAGATGTATTAAGCACTAATTGCAAAAAAAAAAAAAAAAAAAAAAGGAAACTTTAAAACTTTTGAAGTATATTAATGACCACAGCATGGGGAAACCTTTCTTTTAGAAAACACAGAAACTCAAAGGAGGATGGACAATTTTAACTAAATCAAACTTCCAACAAATCTGTAGCAGGTTGTTTTTGAACTGTGGTGTTGGAGAAGACTCTTGAGAGTCCGTTGGACTGCAAGGAGATCAAACCAGTCAATCCTAGAGGAAATCAACCTTGAATATTCACTGGAAGGACTGATGCTGAAGCTGAAGCTCCAGTTATTTGGCCAACTGATATGAAGAACTGTCTCACTGGAAAAGACTCTGATGCTGAGAAAGAGTGAAGGCAGGAGAAGGGGACGATAGAGGACAAGATGGTTGGATGGCATCACTGACTCCATAGACATGAGTTTGAGCAAGCTCCGGGAGATGGTGAAGGACAGGGAAGCCTGGCGTGCTGCAGTCCATGGGGTCGCAAAGAGTCGGACATGACTCAGTGACTGAACTGACTGATCCCTAGAAGCCAACACAGCCCCTGGCATGTAACAGGCACACAGTAAACACTTTCTGAACTGAACAACTTCTGCTGAAGAACAAATGGCCATACTACAGGCATTCTCCTAATTCTATAGCAGGCTTTCACTTTCATCTTAACTTTTTGGCTTTAAGACAGCCATTTTACTAAAGTACTAAGGAACTCAATACTTAATTCACTCTAACAAAAATGCATTCCTAAAGATTCTCTAAAACTTTGCATAGGAAATGTCTAGCAATGGAGAGCCAACTGATACAGTGGACTCAAACAAGAACAGAAGGGATAGCTAGGCAGAAAGGGTAGGAAAAGCCATTTCTCTTTTTCAGTGGTCCTCTGGCTGTGCTCCTCAGTCCCTCCATCCCCTACTGTATGGCCCTTCCATCCTTCTTGCCCTTCTTGACAGAACCACCAGAGGAACTGGACAAGAGTAAATAGTGCCTCTGCAGGGTAAGCAAATTCCCAACGGGAATGATTTCCAGAAAGAGGCTGTTTTTCTTCACTCCTTTAGCAAACATCAGAAGTGCCTACTAGACACCTAAGCATGTATAAAATCACTACTCTAAGAAGGCTACCAAAGAGAAGAGGTAGGTGAGATTAAGATCTACAAAACAGGACTTGGTTAGATCTAGTCAGGAAAGTCACAGAACTTCTTTCTAAGGAAAGGATAATTAGACTTCCCCTAGGAAAGAGATCCTCCAAAAGAGTACAAATTCCCTGAGGAGGCAGAGAACAGCATCCCAAGCAGAAGAAACAGCAAATAAGCGGGAGAGCAAAGACAATTATGACAGGGTAGAGAACCCAAGGGAGAGGGTGTACAAAGAGACTGGATCAGCTATGCCATGTCTTGAAGGCACTGTTTAAAGATACTTATCTTTATCGTAAAGCAAAGGGAAATCAAAAAAGGTTATAGGCAGAGCATGACCAGTGGGGTTTACATTTTAGTAAGTTTATTCTGACTCTGGTATAGACAGCTGAGTGGGGGCACCAAAGCAGATGTAGGGAGATAAGAGTGATCATCAGGATGGTGGGGCTTATGGCAAAAAGTCGGCCAGTCCAAGTAGGATTCAAAAAGTAAACCAACAAGTTTGGATCATTGAGGGAGAGGGAAAGGGCCGATCAGGGAGGCCACCCAGAGTTAAGGCTTAGTGGCTAGGGTAGGGTGGTACCATTCACAGAGGCCAGGAGCACAGGAACGGTATGAGATGTGGGTGATCTGGAGCTGTGTCTTGCACATATTGGGATGGAAATGCTTTTGAGATAACCCAGAGAGGTACTGAAAGGCCACAGTTCCTCTGGGTCTGAGAAATGGTCTGGGCTAAAGTCATTAGCGAGTCAGTTTTCTGAGGATTTGTGGAAGCCCTAAAGCCACAAGAATCCTTGAAGCCACAGGTGATACCCAGGGAGGAAGCCCACACTGAAAGAGAAGCTGGAAAAGGAGGACATCTTCAGAGATGTCTAAGAGATCTAAGGGCAGGAGGTTGACCTGAGAGAAAAACCAGGAGATGCTGAGCAGTCAAGGGCCAGATGTGTAAAGGCACAGGTGCGCAAAGTTGTGGCTCAGCTGGACATTTTCAGTTGGACATTCCCAGTTGGACATTCCCAGAGACTCAGCTGGACATTCTCAACTGGCTCTGGCACCCAGGAAGAAAAGGCTCTTAGATTTGAGATCTGATGTTCCTAGGGCCATTCTGAAGGATCTTGGAGGTGAGGGGACCTCTAGTGCTTAAAATATTAAATTTTCCAATGAGACAGGACAACTAAATGGAACTAAATCCTTACTTGGATCCTATACCACAAAAAGGAAATGGTTGAGAAGAGCAAAAAATTCTGAATAGGGCCTATAGACCTTTGGTGTCCTGTTTTGCTAAGTGCTCTCTTAAGTAAGATGTTAACATTTGGGGAACCCAGGTGACTCGAATGTAGGGATTCTTTGTATTAGTTTTCAAATTTTCTCATTTCTAAAAGTTACTTAGGGAAAACATTTCTTAATAAGACATTTTATAAACGTAAATGCCTCACAGTCAAGCCAGGTGCAAAACGGCGCAAGAAATGGCCTTTGTGAGATACGGGGGCCCTCCGTCTCATACTCATCTCAATGCTAAACAAAAAACGGGAAGAGAGGAAAACAAAGATACTATGCAACCTCAGCGATCCCAGAAGTAGGCAGAAACTGTGGAAATGCCAAAAGTGTCCTTCACACAGCGTATCCCCATGCAGAACCCCCTCTCTCCCTAGAGGGCAAGGCCTCTAAGCCCGCCCGATCCCGCCGACCCCGCCCACAGACGTCCACCCGCTCCGCCCCCAGTGTCAGGCCGCCCCAGCACCAGCCCCGCCCACAGCAGTCCTTCCCGCCCCAGCCCGGCCTTGCCCCGCCCCCGATCCCGCCCAAGGGCCCTGGCCATTCCTCCCATAGTACATCCCGCGTTAGCGGGCCCCGGCCTCTCCCACAGCCCAGCCTAGCCCAAAGGCTCCCACCCCGACGCTCGCTCCGCCCCAGTTGACCCCGCCCCGGTGCCGGCCCCGCCTTCCGCCCCGCAGTGGGACCCCCTCAAACGGCTCTCTGAACTCGAAGCCCCGAGGTCCCTTGTGCCTGTACCAGTCACACCTACTCACCGTCCGCCCGCGGCAGCGAGGCCCAACGCCTAGGGCACCGTTGAGAAAAAACATCGCTACGGTCCGCCGCTCCCACATCCAAGAGGGGTATAGTCGGCAGTGCAAGCGGAGCGACCTCGACCTGTGATGAACAGACTGGAGCCTCGTGGTTCGTGCCAGATACCACTCGTAGCGCGGAGCCTAGAGCACCTCGGTGTTGCTGGCGTCGGCCGTCGCGGCAGCGCAACGTCCGGCAAGAGAGCGCTCCACTAGCTCCCCGCCCAAGACACACCCCTGCTTAGGACACGCCCCCGATGCCAGCAACCAACGAGACTTTGGGGCTTCCGCGGCGCTTAGGGGAAACCCGGAAGTGCTTCTGAAGCCGGGGGCCAGGGCAGTGAAACATACTCGGTCCCTTTTGCGCCCTCCACTCGCCCGGTTCCTTTACTTGCTAGCCTAGGCACGTTCCTCTCTATTACTCATGAAGGCACGAAACCTTTTTTCTCTCTAGGTGAGTGGTTCGCCAATATAATTCAACAACAGCTTCGCTTGGGAACATGATAGAAATGCATATTCTGGGGCCCCATCCCAGAAATACCTAATCAGAAATTCCGAGGCTTTGCCCAGTAATCTGGATAACCTGCTCAACTTTACACCTTGGACTTTTTAGTTTGGATAATTCTTTGTCGTGGAGGCCCGTCCTGTGTATTGCAGGTAGGATCACCAGATATAAATCAGGGAGCTCAGTTAAGCTTGAATTTCAGAATATACCCTAAGATTAATAGATTGGCATGCTGCAGTCCATGGGACAGCAAAGAACTGGACAAGACTGAACAATAAGATTAATCTAGCAGTTAAGTATTTAATCTGGTGATGCTGTTGTTGTTCAGTCCCTCAGTCCTGTCCAGTTCTTTGTGACCCTATGGACTGCATGCCAGCATGCCAGGCTTCCCTTTCCTTCACCATCTCCCAGAGTTTGCTCAAGCTCATGTCCACTGAGTCGGTGATGCCATCCAACCATTTCATCCTCTGTCTCCCTCTTCTCCCCATGCCCTCAATCTTTCCCAGCATCAGGGTTTTTTTTCCAATTAGTTGGCTCTTCCCATTAGGTGGCAAAGTATGGGACTTTCAACTTCAGCATCAGTCCTTCTAATGAGTATTCAGGGATGATTTCCTTTAGGATTACTGATTCGATCTCCTTGTTGCCCAAGGGACTCTCAAGAGTCTTCTCTAGCACCACAGTTCAAAAGCATCAATTCTTCAGCACCCAGCCTTTATGGTCCAAATTTCACATCTGTACTTGACTGCTGGAAAAACCATAGCCTTGAATATGTGGACCTTTATCAGCAAAGTGATATCTCTGCTTTTTAATGGTAGGTTTGTCAAGCTTTTCTTCCACGAAGCAAGCATCTTCTAATTTCAAAACTGCAGTTACCATTCACAGTAATTTTGGAGTCCAGGAAAATTAATCTCTTACTGTTTCCATTTTTTCACCATCTGTTTGCCATGAAGTGATGGAACCAAAATGCCATGATCTTAGTGTTTTGAATTTGGAGTTTTAAGCCAGCTTTTTCACTCTCCTCTTTCATCAAGTGGCTCTTTAGTTCCTCTTTGCTTTCTGCATAAGGGTGGTATCATCTGCATATCTGAGGTTATTGATATTTCTCCTGCAAGCTTGATTCCAGCTTGTGATTTATCCAGCCCAATGTTTTACATGATATACTCTGCATATAAGTTAAATAAGCAGGGTGACAATGTGCAGTTTTGACATATTCCTTTCCCAATTTTGAACCAGTCCATTATTTCATGTCTGGTTCTAACTGTTACTTCTTGACCACCATACAGATTTCTCAGGAGGCAGGTAAGGTGGTCTGGTCTGATATTTCCATCTCTTTAAGAATTTTCCAGTTTGTTGTAATCTAGACAGTCAAAGGCTTTCTCATAGTCAGTGAAGCAGAAGTAGGTATTTTTCTGGAATTCTCTTGCTTTTCCTGTGAACCAACAGATGTTGGCAGTTTGATTTTTGGTTCCTCTGACTTTTTAAAATCCAGCTTGTGCATCTTGAAGTTATTGATTCAAGTACTGTTGAAACCTAGCTTGAAGGATTTTGAACATTACCTTCCTAGCATCTGAAGTGAGCACAGTTGTGCAGTAGTTTGAACATTCTTTGGCATTGCTCTTCTTTGAGATTGGAATGAAAGCTAACTTTTTCCTGTGGCCACTACTGAGTTTTCCAAATTTGCTGGCATATTGAGCGCAGTCTTTTATAAAGTTCATGGAGTTTTTGTGGCAAGAATATTGGAGTGGCTTGCCATTCCCTCCTCCAGGAGATCAAACCAGTCAGTCCTAAGGGAAATCAACCCTGAATAAGGACTGATGCTAAAGCTGAATCTCCAATACTTTGGCCACCTGATGTGAAGGGCCAACTCACCGGAAAAGACCCTGATGCTGGGAAAGACTGAAGGCAAAAGGAGAAGAGGGCAGCAGATGGTTGGATGGCATCAGTGATTCAATGGACATGAACTTAGTGAACTCCGGGAAATGGTAAGGGATAGGGAGGCCTGGTATGCTGCAGTCCGTGAGGGCACAAGGAATCAGACACAACTTAGCGACTGAACAACAACAATGAGTGAAGCACTTTAACAGAATCATCTTTTAGGATTTGAAATAGCTCAGCTGGAATTTCACCACCTGCATTAGCTTTGTTCATAGTAATGCTTCCTAAGGCTCACTTGACTTCACACTCCAGGATACCTGGTTCTATGGGAGTGGCCACACTATCATGGTTATCCAGGTCATTAAGACCTTTTTTGCTGATTCTACCTAGGATTTTGAACATCCCTTGGTGGTATCCACTAGGGGCCAGTAGCAAACCACACCCCCTGTTCCCCCAGTTATGATAACATCAGCTACAAACTGGCACTTGCCATGGGTGCTTTCCATCTACTTCTACAAGGATTAAGTCATGTGCTGCTGCAGCTGCTGAACTTCAGCACCTGCTGAAGGAGTTGAGGCTTGAGAGAAGAAATGAGGCGCTCTGTGCTCAGAGAAAAACTGGCAGGACAGGTTCTTCAGATAGTTAGGTATTCTCAGGAGCTGATTTTATGAGCCCAATTCTCATATCATCTCATTATCTAGAAAAGCACCAAAATCCTTCATGGTGATGACTATTTTTTATGACTAGCAGAAGCTTCACAGGCTAGTAGAAACCTTTTGGAAAATATGTGCTTGCTTGCAGGTACGCTCCCCATTACTAAAATAACATATATATTGACATTTCCCCCTTGCCTTTGTGGAGCAGTTTCTCAGAGGTATCTGAGGTGCGGTTTCCTGACCTGCAGTCCTTATTTTTGCCCCAAATAAAATTTAACTCATAACTCTCACACTGTGCTTTTTTTTTTTTTTTTTTAGTTGACAACAACTAAAATTGTCTGCAGGTACTCTGAAGGGGGTGGTGGGCAAAGTCCCCTTTCCACCCAGGATTACCCCCATCTCCTCCCTATACACACACTTTGAGACTCAGCTCCATAAGGTATATATGAGTGTATTTTACAGTAAAAGGTGCCTTGACCTCCAAGGGATTTTCTCAACACAAAAATCCTTGGGACCAAATCGTGCTAAATTTTCAAGAAGAGGGCCAGGTAGTGAAGATTCTGTATTGGCTTCTCTAAGTTGGCTTTTCTCCATGAGGGTTTTGGTTAGTGTAAAGTGTAAACCACCTAGGTCAGGAAAATAAGTCATCATCCTCATTTGTGAGATTCTGGAGCCAAGGGCACACTCAAATATGTCATTGTTTATTCCACAAATCTGTATTGATGGCCTGCAAATAGGATACAGCAGAGAACAGGAAAGTTCTTATTCTCATTGAAGTCTCTTTTTAATAAAAGGCACTCAAGAAACAAATAGTGTCAAAGGTGATAGGTACTGTGAAGAAAAAGAAAGTGAGTTAAGTGGGTAGATGAGTTCTGGAGGGTGGGGTGCTATTTTAAGTAACATAAGTGCAGTGTTTCCTATTTTCCTTTGTTCCCCATGTCTACATCTCATTCATTCACACATTAGGTAAGATCTGTTGCAGAAAAAACAAGAAATAGGTGAATGGTCTTTGGCACATACTAGTCAAACAGGCCTGCAGGAGTTAAACAATCTTTGTTGTTCTTTAGCTGTTGCTACTCGGAGAAGGCAATGGCAACCCACTCCAGTACTCTTGCCTGGAAACTGCCAGAGGTGGAGGAGCCTGGTAGGCTGCAGTCCATGGGGTTGCTGAGGGTTGGACACGACTGAGTGGCTTCACTTTCACTTTTCACTTTCATGCATTGGAAAAGGAAATGGCAACCCACTCCAGTATTCTTGCCTGGAGAATCCCAGGGATGAGGGAGCCTGGTGGGCTTCCGTCTATGGGGTCGCACAGAATCAGACACGACTGAAGTGACTTAGCAGCAGCAGCAGCTGTTGCTACTAGCAAACACTTGTAGCTGAACTTGTGCTTCACAAAGCTAATCACTCTCTGACCGATACATAGATTATACTCTGCACCTGGCATTCTTTGCCCCCTACACTCTTGTAGCATTCTGCATTTCAAAAAGAAGGTCATGGGCCAATAACTGCAGGGTCACTAGACCCAGTTGCTGAGTTGCCTGATGGCAGCTGTTGCCATTTTGAGACTACAGAAGAAAAAAAAAAAAAAAAGCAAGATCTTTAAGAGGATATAAAACCTCTCCCTATTCCTGAGCAAGGGGGCACAGTTCTTGAGGAGCTAGCCATCTGTGTTTCCCTTTTGCCTGGCAAAAATGATAAAGCTACTCTTTTCTGTTTACCCCAAACTCTCTCTCTGTATTTCTATTTAGCATTGGCAGACAAGGAGCCAAGATTTTGGCAACACAGCTACTGAATGCCCATTCTGTGACAGTCACTGCTTACATTCCAGTGAGAGAAACAGACAATAAACAAACTAGTGAAATATGTGATATTTATTATAAGTGGAAAGTTCTATGGAGAAAATAAAATCAGAAAAGGGGGATGTATCCTGTTTTAAATAGTGTGGTCGTGGAAAGTATCCCTGAAAAAAATTATATTTGAGGGAAAAGCCAAAAGATATGAAGAATAAGCCATGCAGAATTCAAGCAGGGAAATACTGAGATGGGAAGAATAGCATGTTCAAAGACCCTGAGGAGGGATGGACCCCAACACTTTGGGGGAATGGAATAGCTGCAGCTGAGTAAAGAAGGGTAATCAAAACAATGAAGTTGGAGAGATGATAAGTTATATGCCAGATATGCGGCCAGACTCTGCATGCCTTTAGGGTTCTAGTGGAGGAAGAATGCAGTCTGATGAAGCTTTTATAAGTGCCCCTCTGAGGTGAAGCAAGAGCGAAGAACCAGACAGGAGGCTATTGCAGTGGTTCAGACCAGGGATGATAGCGACTTGGAAGGTGTGAATGGTGGAGCCAGAGAGAAATGTAGCGTTCTGAAAGTATTTTGCAAGTAGAGTCAAGGTTTGCTTATAGATTGCATGTAGAACATGCGAGTAAGGAGTCAGGGAACACTCAAGGTTTGGGGACTTCACAAGTGGAAGAATAGGGTTATCATTGACTGAGAAGAGCAAGATGTCAGAAGGAGCAGGTTTGGTGATAGATGAGGAGTTTGGGTTTAGATATGTAATCCTCAACATTCAAAAAAATAAGATCATGGCATCCAGCCCGTGACTTCATGGCAAATAGGTGGGGAAAAAAATAAAAACAGTGACAGACTTAATTTTCACGGGCTCCGAAATCACTGCGAACAGTGACTACAGCCATGAAATTAAAAGACGCTTGCTCCTTGGAAGGAAAGACATGACAAACCTAGGCACGTATTAAAAACCAAAGACGTCACTTTGCTGACAAAGGTCTGCATACTCAAAGCTACGGTTTTTTTCCAGTAGTCATGTACACATTGAGGTTTGGCCCATAAAGAAGGCTGAATGCCAAAGAATTAATGCTTTTGAACCGTGGTGCTGGAGAAGACTCTTGAGAGTCCCTTGGACAGCAAGGAGATCAAATCAGTCAATCCTAAAGGAAATCAACTTTGAGTATTCATTGGAAGGACTGATGCTGAAGTTGAAGCTCTGATACTTTTTCCACCTGATGGGAAGAGCCAACTAATTGGAAAAGACTCTGATGCTGGGAAAGATTGAGACCAGGAGGAGAAGGGGGAGACAGAGGATGAAATGACTGGATGGTATCACTGACTCAATGGACTTGAGTTTGAGCAAATTCTGTAAGATAGTGAAGGACAGGGAAGCTTGGCATGCTGCAGTCCACAGGGCTGCAAAAATCAGACATGACTGAGCGACTGAACAACAACAACATAATCTTCATTCTTTTTGGGACCTTGTTCCACAAGTTAGTGGGGGTGACTGACCGGCTTTTTTTTCTAGATGGAGAAATACTTAACTTGACTCATACTCACCTTTGTCTTAATTGATGGTTAGGATCCTGAACTAAGTCATATTCTCCTGCATAAATGCTCAGTAAAAAACTGAGATTTTGCCTGGTTGACTGGTTTGTTACACTCAGAATTTAGCTTCCTCATATAAATAATAAAAATATTCACAATCCCTGACTGATTCATAGAGTTTAGCCTGGGAAGAATTACACGGAACCATCCCCCTCCATTCTAGATCCCCAGTTCCTTCCTCCTCAGATAACAGAAGGGGTATGAGAAAGGATTTCACTATTCACACAGCAGTACATGTGCTGGCAACTATGGGTCTTCATTCACAAATCACCTCAAATAGAGGATGGAGGACTCTGAGAATAAGAGGCCAACACTCTTCCAGAATAAACCTACATACAAATTACTAGAACTATCAGATCCCTATTGTGGGATATTAGGATCATAGAGATTTGGGGGACAGGGGGTCTAAGATACAGGGAGAAATAAGCATAGATCAAAACGGAGAGGAAAATAATCCTGAAAAGATGGACTGAGGTGGAAAGAGAAGGAAGAGGAGAATGATGGGATAGTGCCAGGGTCCTCCAAGTGAGCCCATCTAGTAACTCAGGTGCTCTCTCCTTGATGATGTTACCTTAAAACAATAAAACAAGCAATTATTTTATCAGCAAAATGAGTTTATTGGGGGGGGGGGTCGCAAAGAACTGCAATTATGGTGAACCACATGCAAGTCCTATAAAAGGAGAGGAAACCTTTTATAGGAAAAAAAAGATGTTGGGATGGGCTGTTACCATAAGTCCACTGAAGTATAGTGACTTTTCATTGGCTGAGTTGTGACAATGTCACGTTGGTTGTGCTGTTGCCAAACAAGGAGAAAAACATCTTTCTTCCTCATTCTGGCACTGGGTAAAGTAGGGTCATTTCCAGCCAGAGATGCAAAGCAAGTGTCTTCCTATTGAGATTTGTATTGACATGGAGTGGTATGTGTGTGAAGCTTCCCATTCTGGCCTCCCAACTTTAATATAGTACCCTTTTATTAATTTTGACACTCAGTTGTCTTCTCAGAGTACACTGAATGAATTTTTAAAAATAAACATTTATTTGCTAGCAGTAGTGGAGGTCTTAACCAGCACTGTAGTATATAGATTGATGCTCCCTCAAAAGCTGTATCCACCCAGAACCTCAGAATATGATCTTATTTGGGATAAGAGTCTTTGCAGATATGATAAAGGTGAAGTGAAATCATCGTGGATTATGGTGAGCCTTAATACACCTACCTAAAGAAACTAAGGACCTATATATCGAAAACTATAAAACACTGATGAAAGAAATCAAAGAGGACACTAATAGATGGAGAAATATTCCATGTTCATGGATCGGAAGAGTCAATATAGTGAAAATGAGAACACTAATAATGAGAAAATAGAAAAAGAAATTAAGGAAACAATTCCGTTCACCATTGCAACGAAAAGAATAAAGTACCTCGGAGTACACCTACCTAAAGAAACTAAGGACCTATATATCGAAAACTATAAAACACTGATGAAAGAAATCAAAGAGGACACTAATAGATGGAGAAATATTCCATGTTCATGGATCGGAAGAGTCAATATAGTGAAAATGAGCATACTACCCAAAGCAATTTACAGATTCAATGCAATCCCCATCAAGCTACCAACAGTATTTTTCACAGAACTAGAACAAATTATCTCAAGATTTGTATGGAAATACAAAAAACCGTGAATAGCAAGGGCAATATTGAGAAAGAAGAATGGTACGGGAGGAATCAACCTGCCTGACTTCAGGCTCTACTACAAAGCCACAGTCATTAAGACAGTATGGTACTGGCACAAAGACAGAAATATAGACCAATGGAACAAGATAGAAAGCCATGAAGCAAGCTTTTTAAACGCAGAATAAAATCAAACATTCTTTGAGCAATCTGATGAATTTTGTTAGAGATTCCATTTCCAAATACAAGCTGAGTTTGCTTAGCTGGAAGGCAGGACTAATTAGTCATTGTATGTAACCTGTTTGTTAACTATTTCTCTGAGGAGAAATTGAAAATCAGCCAGTATGGTTTATTTTTCAACAGAAATTGAAAAGAAGAACATTGATTTATTGCCTAAAATGGCCGAGAAAGTTTGCATCCAACATCAGCAGAACTCTACACAATTTTTTTCCCTTTGTTTTGATGTTCCAGTCTGCAGATGTTAGCTGTTTTTGTGAGGAAACAATGGTGTTAGCTCAGAGTTTTCTTGGAAAGAAAGAGTGTAAAAGCTTTGGAGGACTGGACTTATAGTCTGTCCAGCCAATTGACCATGATGGAATGTTTAGTAAAGTCTGTGGGGAGTCATTCCCCAGCAGCATCTGGAAGGAAACAATAAGAGGCTGGAGGGTTTACTTTTCAGGCAAATGGTTAAGAGGTGATTAAGTGAAGGTTTTTGGGTTTGAAGGAGGAAAGGAGCAGGGAAGGTGTGTGTGTGTAACATGGCGTAGAGGAATTATGGAAAAGACTTAACAGAATGAACTATAGATCACAGCAGAACTTAGGAAAGCTGACATTGGAATTTGGACAGAACAGCTTAGAGGTGTCACATGATACAGAAGATGAGATTCACATAGCACCATTCACATAATCACTTTTGTTTGCAACAGTAATGGACAGTGATGATGTCTTGTTATTTTGAGCACTGGAATTCATGTCATAGAGTTGGAAAGGCATTCTGCTATTAAACCTTTACAGTCTGACTCTGATTATATTGGCTCTGCTTTAAAGTCCTAACTAAGAATGCTCTGAGTTTGGAAAATGGAGATCTAAGGCTTTGATCAAATGAGAGATTTAACTTGAGCAGTTTAATGCTGATTGGTTCATAATGTGTAAAGACAACATTTCTTTAAATTATTTCATGCAGTCACATCTTCCTGCTCATGCCTCTTGCCTACTCATAGTTCCCTACTCCCAGCTGCAAATAAATGAGTTAGTGAATAAAGAAATGAATAAATGAGTGAATAAAGAAAAGGGTGAATGAATTAGAGGATAAAAGGATGAATGAATGGATTAGGGAATAAAGGGATGAATGAATGAATGCATAAAATTCTCTGATAGATGATAGAGGATGAAAGCTAGTTTACGTCTCCCCCAGAGACTCAGGTTTTTCAAAACAAAATCAGGTTTCCTCTGAACACAAGTTTTTCTTCTTGATGCTAGATATTTGAGCTTCTGGAAAAGTTAGAGAGAAAGACAAGACAGGGTTTAGAAACTAGTGCCTGGCTCCACCCCTACCCCCACCCAGTCATCCTTCCCAGAAATCACTTCAAGTCCTTTAATCTCGGTGTATGGAGACTCAGCAAACACAAGGCTCTGTAGCTACTCGAGGTTCAAAATCTAAGAATTGTGTTTCATGAGCAAGGATGCTGAAATACTGTAAAGCACAACTCCACGTTTCCCTGCCTCAAAATCATCACAAATGATCTCTCACTCAAGTCTAGAGTGGATAATTTGGCCATTCAGTGACCCAAAGTCTTTCTTCCTGTGGCCCCACCCTGCTGTAGGTCATTGCCATTTATTATTTTTTTAAAATATTTTATTTATTTGTTACCGCTGTATCAGGTGTTGATTGCAGCATGCAGGATCTTGGTTGCAGCATGAGGGGTCTCTGCATTCTGGTAGACGACTCTAGCTGTGGTGCATGGGCTCCTGAGTTCATTGGCCAGTAGCTGCTGTGTAGGCTTAGTTGCTCTTAGGCATGTGGATCTTAGTTCCCCAACCAAGAATTTCATCCATGTCCCCTCCATTGCAAGGCCAATTCTTGACTACTGGACCACTGGGCAAGTCCTAGTCCTTGCCATTTAGAAAAGAGGGAGAGAGACCAGGGGAAAGGCCCAAGCACTTCTTATCACTTTGGAGTAAAGTGACATGCTTTGCTTTGTCCCACTGTCTGGAGTTCACTTGAATGGTCCCCCCAGATGTAAGGCTGGCAGGGTGTGTGCAGGCCAGCTCTGCCAGGCGTTTGACATTGCTGTCACAGCTCTAGGCAGGGATGATAAAACAATGTACATCTAATTGGACACATTCAAGGACAAACTAGCTGGGCAGATGAAATGGAAGATGGTAGATATAGCATTTGCTTCTCAATAAGACTTGGAAAAAAAACTCCCATAGAAATTCCTTAAATACCTCTCTGGCTTCTCCTGGCCAATCTTGGTGATCATCTGGGCCTTTAGACTGGCACTCCCAGAGGACAATCATTTCATCGAGTGGCTGTTTGAAGTCAAAACCTAAGGAGGCCCCAGACTGCTAGTGTTTCTTGTGGCTGGTTGCACTGGCAGGTGAGAGAGATGGGTTGCCCACCTGCCCAACATTGTTCAGCTTTCCCTGCAGGTTTAGTCCTGACAGAGAGATAACCAAGGTTATAGTCCTTCCAGATTATGGACCAGGTCAGCCACATTCTCATGAGATTTGAGAAGGAGCCACCATTTGGATATTTCTGAGTATAGCAGACCCATTGAGGGATAGAAAGAACATTTTAAATGAAGATTCAAGAAGCAGATCTTGAGAAGGCAAAGTTGAGAGCAGGGCTCTTTTTTCCTCCCCACTTCTTGAAGCTTATTCTCATTTCCAGAGAAATGTTCTATAGTAACACAGAGACTGTCAAAGGCTTAGTCTCAGGGAGAGAGGTCCATGCATTGGGATATAGGGGTTCTGGGAGGGATGGCTTTACTTACTTGTGATTTTCTGGGTCATCGTGGTCACATGAGAATTATGTGGAGGGGGAGATGGGAACCTTGATCTTCACTGTGAAAACTGTGTACTCTATAGAGGGAGGAGGGGTGTGGAGTATAATTGTCTATATTTCTTCAAGAAAAACTTACAGAAAAATTGAAGTGAGATGATCACATTGTAGGTCAAAACTGGGGCACACTGGAGTAAAAGAGATAGAATTAATTTCCCTCATATATCAGGTGTATGTCAGGATGACCTCAAACCAAAAGGGATGTACCATCACCTTACTTTTAAGACAGTGTTAATGCATTTATCTAGTAATCAGTGTCCCAGTAGTTAATCACAGCCCTCGCTTTCAGAAAATCTCAACTTCATATTCAGTCTACTGTTTCAATTAATTCTTGTGTTAAATAAAAAGCAACAGAGATGCTAGTCTTTGTAGGGTCACTCTACAAAGTAAGAAGCAAATTAGAACATTGCCCATCAGTTTCTATACTCAAAGCTAAATATTCCCAGTGCTTTCAACCCTCTCTCACTCTTTCTGTAAGCTTTGCAGATCACTTTGCAGACCTTTACTAAGTTCCCTGTGTCTTTAGATGGGAGCCAGCCAAATTCTGAGTGAGGCACGGGTGTTTTAGACTGACTCCAACAGGTTACACTTTTATCTAAGAATCCTGTTGCTCCCTTGCTCAACTTGAGAACAGAACATTGTGGAACGAATTAAGCACAGTCTTAAGAATAAGAAGTTCTGTCAAATACAGTATGGAGACCAACTGTGCTCTATTCAGGCAACATAATTTATTGAGTTCACCCTACCCCTCTTTTTCTTGGGGATGGTTGTGATCACCAGCTCCTAGAGTGTCATGAACCTCCATTGATAGTTCTTCAGGCACTCTATCAGATCTAATCCCTTGAATCTATTTTTCACTTACACTGTATAATTATAAGGTATTTCATTTGGTCATACCTGAATGGCTTAATGGTTTTCCTTACTTTCTTCAATTTAAGTCTGAATTTGGCAATAAGGAGTTCATGATCTGAGCCACAGTCAGCTCCCAGTCTTGTTTTTGCTGATTGTATAGAGCTTCTCCATCTTTGGCTGTAAAGAATATAATCAATCAGATTTTGGTGTTGTCCATCTGGTGATGTCCATGTGTAGAGTGGTCTCTTGTGTTGCTGGAAGAGGGTGTTTGCTGTGACTGGTGCGTTCTCTTGGCAAAACTCTGTTAGCCTTTGCTCTGCTTCGTTTTGTACTCCAAGGCCAAACTTGCCTGTTACTTTTGACTTTTTACTTTGCATTCCAGTCCCCTCTGATGAAAAGGACATTTTTTTTATGGGTGTTAGTTCTAGAAGGTCTTGTAAGTCTCCATAGAATCATTCAACTTCAGCTTCTTTGGCATTAGTGCTTGGGGTATAGACTTGGATTACTGTGATACTGGATGGTTTGGCTTGGAAAGGAACAGAGACCATTCTGTCGTTTTTGAGATTACACCCAAGTAGTGCATTTTGGATGCTTTTGTTGACTATGAGAGCTACTTTATTTCTTCTAAGAAATTCTTGCCCACAGTACTAGGTGTGATGGTCATCTGAATTAAATTCTCCCTTTCTGGTCCATCTTAGTTCACTGATTCCTGAAATGTTGATGTTCACTCTTGCCATCTCCTGTTCGACCACTTCTAATTTACCTTGCTTCATGGACCTAACATTCCAGGTTCCTATGCAGTATTGTTCTTTACAGCATTGGACTTTACTTTCACCACTAGACACATCCTCAGCTGGGCACTGTTTCCACTTTGGCTCCGTCTCTTTATTCTTTCTGGGGTTATTTCTCCAATGATCTCCAGTAACATATTGCCTGGCTCATAGTTTCATTGAGTTAGACAAAGCTGTGGTCCATGTGATCAGTTTGCTTAATTTTCTGTAACTGTGGTTTTCATTCTATCTGCCCTCTGATGGATAAGGATAAGAAACTTGTGGAAGCTTCTTGCTGAGAGGGAATGGCTGTGGGTAAAGCTGGGTCTTGCTCTGGTGGGCAAGACCATGCTTGGTAAATCCTTAATCCAGTTTTCTGCAGGTGGATGGGGCTGTATTCCTTCCCTGTATGTTAGGGATAAGGGAGGCAATAGCAACCTCCTTCAAAAGAGCTTAAGTGGCTCCCAGGACTGTTGTAGTCAGTGCCCCCAACCCCGAGTCAGGCCACTGTTGACTCACACCTCTGCCAGAGACTCCTGGACACTCATGGGCAAGTCTGGCTTGGTCTCTTATGGGGTCACTGCTCCTTTCTCCTTGGTCCTGTGCACACAGGTTTTATTTGTGCTTCCAGATGTACAAGCTGCACTTAGAAAAGGCAGAGGAACCAGATATCAAATTGCCAATATCTGTGGATCATCGAAAAAGCAAGAGAATTCCAGAAAAACATCTACTTCTGCTTCATGGGGCTTCCCTGGTGGCTCAGAGGATAAAGCATCCGCCTGCAATGCAGGAGACCAGGGTTTGATCCCTGGGTTGGGAAGATCCCCTGGCGAAGTAAATGGCAACCCAATCCAATATTCTTGCCTGGAGAATCCCATGGACAGAGGAGCCTGGTGGGCTACAGTCCATAGGGTCGCAAAGAGTTGGACATGACTGAACAACTTAACTTTCTTTTCTTTCTTTCTGCTTCATTGATGACACAAAAGCCTTTGGCTCTGTGGATCACAACAAACTGTGCAAAGTTCTTCAAGAAATGAGAATACCAGACTACCTTACCAGCTTCCTGAGAAACAGCAACAGTTAGAACCTGACTTGAAACAATGTACTGGTTCCAAATTGGGAAAGGAGTATGTCCAGGCTGTATGTTGTCACTGTGCTTATGTAACTTATATGCAGACTACATCATGCAAAATACTGGGCTGGATGAAGCACAAGCTGGAATCAAGATTGCAGGGAGAAATATCAATAACCTCAGATATGCAAATGACACCTCTCTTATGGCAGAAAGCAAAGAGGAATTAAAGAACATCTTGATGAAGGTGAGAGGAGAATTAAGAAAGCTGGCTTAAAATTTAACATTAAAAAACTAAGATCATGGCATCCAGTCCTATCACTTCATGGCAAATAGATAGGGAAACAATGGAAGCAGTGAGAGACTTTATTTTGGGGGGCTCCAAAATCACTGCAGATGGTGACTACATTCATGAAATTAAAAGGCACACTTACTCCTCAGAAGAAAAGCTATGACAAACCTAGACAGCATATTAAAAGCAGAGACATTACATTTCTGACAAATGTCTGTCTAGTCAAAGCTATGGTTTTTCCAGTAATCATGTATATGGATGTGAGAGCTGGACCTTAAAGAAGGCTGAGCTGTGAAGAACTGATGCTTTTGAACTGTAGTGTTGGAGAAGACTCTTGAGAGTCCCTTGGACTGCCAGGAGATCAAACCAGTCCATTCTAAAGGAAATCAGTCCTGAATATTCACTGGAAGGACTGTTGCTGAAGCTCTAATACTTTGGCCATCTGATGCGAAGAGCCAACTCTGATGCTGGGAAAGATCAGAGGCAGGAGGAGAAGGGGATGACAGGGGACATAAAGGTTGGATGGCATCAGTGACTCAATGGACATAAATTTGAGCAAGCTATGGGAGATGGTGACCGACAGGGAAGCCTGGCATACTGCATTCCATGGGTTTGCAAGGAGTCAGACATGGCTCAGTGACTGAACAACAACAACCCTACCCCTGGTATATGGAGGGCATTTAAGGAGGGCTAGATTTCAGCTTGGCTTCGCAGGTGGCTCAGTGGTAAAGAATCATGCAGGAGACACAGTAGAGTGGGTATGATCCCCAGGTCAGGAAGATCCCCTGGAGGAGGAAATGGTGACCCACTCCAGTATTCTTGCCTGGAGAATTCCATGAACAGAGGAGCCTGTGGGCTACAGTCCATGGGGTCACAAAGAGTTGGACATGACTGATTGACCGAGCATGATGTTTCAGCTTACAGAGAATGAACAAACTTACCCACGATATGATTTAGGAAGATCAGAAATTCCACTGCCCCAGACCACCCTTCACTAGCCTGCTCACAGCCCCAACTTGAGAGACAAGTCTGGGGTTCAAGATAGAGCATCTCTAAGTGAAATTGGCTACCTGGAAGGAAGAGCGTGGATACTAAAGCCAGTTGTGAACTCATTAGCTAGCACAGGGCACTGAGGAAGCACAGCATATGCTTTCTTTAAAAATTAATTTATTTTAATTGGAGGATAATTACTTTACAGTATTGTGATGTTTTTTTCCATATGTCCACATGAGTTGACCAGAGGCATACATGTGTCCTCTCCCTCCTGGACTCAGCCCCCTCTTCCTCCCTACCTCATCCCTTCAGGTTGTCATGCAGCACCGGCTTTGGGTTTCCTGTGTCTTACATCAAACTCCCACTGACTACCTTTTTTACATATGGTAATGTGATGGTTCAATGCTTTTCTCTCAAATCATTCCACTTCTCCTTATCCCACTGAGTCCAAAAGTGTGTTTTTTATATCAGTATCTCTTTTGCTGCCCTGAACATAGGATCATCAGCACCATCTTTCTAGATTCTATATATATGCATTAATATATGATATTTGTCTTTTTCTTTCTGACTTACTTCACTGTATAATAGGCTCTAGGTTCACCCACCTCATCAGCATGGACTCAAATGCATTCCTTTCTAGAGCTGAGTAATATTCCATTGTGTTTATGTACAATTTCCTTATCCATTCATCTACTGATGGACATCTAGGCTTTTTCTATTTCCTAGCTATTGTAAATAGCACTGCAATGAACCCTGGGATACGTGTCTTTTTTAGTTCTGGTTCCTCAGGGTGTATGCCCAGTAATGGGATTGCTGGGTCCTGTGGTAGGTGGTTTTATCCTTGGTTTTTAAAGCAACCTTCATACTGTTCTCTGTAGTGGTTGAATTGGTTTGCATTCCCACCAGCAGTGTCAGAGGGCTCCCTTTTCTCCACAAACATTTGCTGTTTGTAGACTTTTTGATTAGAATCAGGGCCAGTAGGCATCAGTTATGTTAAGACATGCCTTACTCCAGGAGTCGATGGGAGAGAAGCCTAGAGGGTAATTACCCAGGGAAGAGCTGGGGGTGCTGATGGCAAGTGCTGTCCTGGAGGATGGAGGCTCCCTGGGCATCCTGGCATGTGGCTTGTTTGCTGTGAGCCAGCCTGGGTTAGCTGTTACAGGAAGCATGAGACAAGTAATGTGTGTGGCTTGGCTTTCCCCCCACAAAAAAAGTGTGTGAAGGTCACACAGTCATGTCTAACTCTTTGTGACCCCTGCCAGGCTCCTCTGTCCATGGAATTCTCCAGGCCAGAATACTGGAGTGGGTAGCCATTCCCTTCTCCAGGGGATCTTCCCAACCCAGAGACTGAACCCAGGTCTTCTGCACTGAGGGCAGACTTTTAACCACCTGGAGAATCAGGGAAGTCCAACAATACTGGCGTGGGTAAGTCTATCCCTCCTTCAGTGGATCTTCCCGACCCAGGAATCAAACCAGTGTCTCTTGCACTGCAGGTAGATTCTTTACCAGCTGAGCTACCAGGGTGAGCCAAAGAGCATCCTCTAAAGTGGGAATGGATTCGATACAGCCATATAGTACTTTTAGGCTTAGTAAGTGGATAATAAATCTTTGTGTAAGACTATTTGGTATTAATTTGTAGATGCAGGTGAACTCTCAGTTTTGGGGGCTAGGGAGTAAAGTAGAGCAAAATACTAGTGTCATTAGAGTGATTGAATTTACCTTTATAAAGTGTGAGAAATCTTCTCGTAGGAAAATATTTGGTAGTATTCTTGGGAAAGTTAGGAAGGAGTTTCACAGAGAAGCAGATTTTGAATACCCTTAACAATTTCCTTCCCTTTTTTAAAAATATGTGGGGCTGTAGATTTTTGTCTTGTACATATTCTGATGTTTTTCTGGATTTTACATTGTCAAATGTCCAGGGAGAATCAAGTGTAAAGTTCTCACCTGTCCTCCCTGGCCCAGTAAGACTGACTTTGTCAAGGTGAAGACTTCAATACCCCAGGTCTCCTCTTCCATCCCTACCCAAACCATCCTAATCCAGGCTGCCAGCATCTCTCCTCTGGATAATTGCTGTCACCTCCTAGTTTTTCTCTGCTTGTTTGCACACTGGCCTTTTTCAGCCTGTTCTCGGTGTGGCAGCTGGAGCAAGCCCAGTACAGGGTCCTTTAGGATAGTGGTCCCCAGTCATTTTGCACCTGAAACCATTTTCATGGAAGACAATTTTTCCATGAACCTGGTTGGGGATGATGGTTTTGGGATGATTCAAGTGCATTACCTTATTGTGCATTTTATTTCTGTTATTATTACATCAGCTCCATGCAGATCATCAGGCATTACATCCCATAGGTTGGGGACCCTTGTCTTAGATCATCTCTGCTCTGGAAATTTCCAGACCCTTTTCATCTGCCCATGGATGAGTCTATCTAGGCTTTCTTGGTGCTTCTGGTCCCTTTATCGTTTTTAAAATTAGTTTTTATTGGAGTAAAGTTGATTTGCAATGCTGTGTTAGTTTCCAGAGAAGGCAACGGCACCCCACTCCAGTACTCTTGCCTGGAAAATCCCATGGACAGAGGAGCCTGGTAGGCTGAGGTCCATGGGGTCGCTACTAGTCGGACACAACTGAGCGACTTCACTTTCACTTTTCACTTTGATGCATTGGAGAAGGAAATGGCAACCCACTCCAGTGTTCTTGCCTGGAGAATCCCAGGGACGGGGAGCCTGGTGTGCCGACATCTATGGGGTCGCACAGAGTCGGACACGACGGAAGCGACTTAACAGCAGTAGTAGTGTTAGTTTCAGGTGTACAGCAGAGTTATTCAGTTATATGTATATATATATTCCCTTTTTTTCAGATTCTTTCCCCATGTCATTACAGAGTCAGGTCATTACGTTCCCAGATCATTACAGAGTACTGAGTAGAGTTCCCTGGAGTATACAATAGGTCCTTATTAATTATCTTTTTATTTCACTCTTTGCTTACTCTTCTCCTAGCACTTCCTAGAAGAGTTAGCACATAGGATGCATTGCCACAATCAATTCAGACAACATTGCACTGGTTGTTGGAAGGCTTTTTCCCAGGATGCTTGTTGAGTTTTGTACCAACTGCCATCTCCCACCTCTTTCTGTTCTTTTCCTGAAGCACATGGTTTTATGGAAAATTGCAGCATGGCTCCTGTCCCAAATTCGTTTTCCCTTTTCACCTTGATTTCTTTATAATAATTATCACTATACATTTTACATTTTTATGTTTTAATTTAATTTTTATTTTATACTGGGGTATGCTTGATTTACACTGTTGTGTTAGTTTCAAGTGTAGTGCTAGTCAATTATACAGATGCAGGTTCTTTTCCCATATAGGTCATTTCATAGTATTAAGTGTAGTTCTCTGTGCTATACAGTCAGTCCTTGTTGATTATCTATTTTACATATAGATAATGTGTATATGTTGATCCCAAATTCCTAATTTGTCCCTCCTCCCACCTTTTATTTTTTTAATTTGTATATAAATTTTTTGGCTACAATTTGTAAGCTCTGTGAAGACAGAGCCTTTTGTCTGTTCTGTTCACTGCTATCTTTTCAGTTCAGTCACCCAGTTGTGTCTGACTCTGTGATCCCATGGACTGCAGCACAACAAGCTTTCCTGTCCATCACCAACTCTTGGAGCTTACTCAGACTCATGTCCATCGAGTCGTGATGCCATCCAACCATCTCA